>JAJJWW010000804.1:0-120392 GCA_023531295.1 Papaver armeniacum | reverse complement strand
GGAAACTATCTTTAGGACAAGCTTATTTAAATCGGTAAAGTCTATACAAATTCTTATTCCTTTTTCTTCTTTGGGACTATAACCATATTTGCTATCCATTCAGATATTTTGCTTGTCTAATAATTCCGCGTCCAACATTTTTCGCAATTCTTCTTCTATTTGAGGATGATATGCTTTGTCGCGATCTTTCTAATTCTTTGTTTAAATGGTTTTACATTCTTATCAATTTCCAATTTATGGCAAGTCACTGATGGATCTATACCAGGCATTTCATCCATATCCCATGCGAAAATATCTTTGTAATCTCGCAGCAACTCAACAGTTCTTCTTTATTCATCCGCTTCCATTTTAGTCCCAATTTTAAGATTTTAGGCTCCTCCTCGGTTCCAACATTCACTTCTTTTGTTTGTTCACGACATAACTAGACTTCGGTTCTCCCATAGGAGTTGGTCCTCTCATTTCCTTCGAACTCACTCCCTTTTCCCATGATTTCCCGCCTGTATTCCTTTTCCTCTTTTGCTCTTATCATGTAAATTCTAAATTCTTCTTCTTTCTTTAGCCGCTTTTATCATCTTCCTGCGATCTTTTCGCTTCTTCACTCGCCCTTCATAATGCTTTATTTACCTCGATTTGATGATATATTCTTCCTTTATCAATATCTCCTCTGATCTCACCAATTCCACTCCTACATAGGAAATTTGATGCACTGATGGAGTGTTGACGCTACCGCTTTAATTGCATGTATCCAAGGTCTCCCTAACAATATGTGGTACGCGATTCCATATCCACTACACTTAATGTTACTTGTGTTTCAATTTCTCCGAGTAAAATTAATTTTATCTCCCCTTTAGGTACTTATTATAGATTTTCCAAAACCATGAATATAATATCTTGAGAACTCATTTCTTCATCTTTATATCCTAATTTTTGTAGGTATGGTAAAACATGATACTCACCAAACTCCCCGTATCCACCAAATTTCTATTTATTTCCCATTCTTCCGCCGCTTTTTGCCGATTCTTCTCTTTTTCTCGCCTTGCATTTATCGTGATCACTAGTGGAGATATATGATTCAAATTTTCTCTAGGTACTTCGCGGCCGTGAATGTTATTTTCGTTTTTCCCATTCCTTCAAAGATGATATCTTCTCCTCATCTATAATCTTCTTAATTTCCTTCAAAATCTCGTTTATGTATCCTTCCTCTAATATTTTCGTGGAATTCATTAACCATTGCTTTTGTAATTGAATTGTATTCCATACCTTCATTATGTTCCTTGCTTCTTAACTCCTCTATCTCATCTGATTTAACATTTTCCTTTCTCATTTTCTTGATTTAAACGATTTTAATTGTACTCTTCGATCCTCAATCTTATATCCATCCCTGTTTCTAGCGCATATGTAGTTGCAGTGATTTCCCACACTACACCCCTCACTCGAATTTGCTTAATCAATCCATTTGAAGATGAATAATAATGTTTTTTATTAATTGTTTTCTTGAAAGGTTTACAAAGAAATGTAGAACAGAGCTAAAGAAATTACAATCACTCTAGATTTTCTCTCTCCTAATGACTTACTTAACAATTCAAAAGACCTCTCTTCACAATAGACTTACTCAACCCTTTATATAGGGTATTACATAGTGGATGACAGCTAAGCTGTCCTTTATTTTCGGAATCGACTCGCGAATCCTCGCGAATATGTAACACTTGTCCTCGCGACACTCCTAAATCTCGCCAAGTCTTCACACTTTACTCATGTTCCGACTGTCGTCATCTATTACGTCATTTATTTACCTCCATGCGACTCCTTCGCGACGCAGTCGTTTATTAATCTCGCGAAGTATTGGAGTTGCGATATTCTGATCCTACAGGGAGCATCTTGAAAAATACGCTCCTAAACCATTGGTTTCACTTACCGCGTCTTGGGGTGGTTCGAGAATACTTCGATGGTCGAATAGGCGCCCAAGAGCTGGCTTAAACCTAGCTGATTTCCTTGATAATTCGATGCCTTACAATTTTCGTCTATGGGCCCCGGTGTGTACCTCCATAGCCCAGGTAAATACTTTTTCTTCCGCCTCCAAACATTTCTTTGCTTTCCCGATGAAGGGAACCCGGGTGCCTCAGCGAGGTTGTATTCATGCGAAGTTGCACGCGGTTACATACCATCTTTCTTTCGAGGATCGTGCAAAGGTCTCTTATAATATTGACGGGCAGCTCGGCATATGGTTTTCGACCAAGGGGTCCCTCTTGTTAAATGGTGAGGTTTCTGGAGGACTCGTCCATTCTTGATGCTAGTGTTCTCTTGCTGGGAAAAAGTCTCCTTTCTTGCTTTGACGAAACCCTTAGACTACCTCAAAGTATAACACGTTACGAAGACTGAATTCCTTATCATCCGAGAATTTGTGAAGGTTGTAGTGAGAAAACCCGTGGTAGGCCTTCATTGCGATTTTAGCAAAGCATCCGTTGTTGAGGATCCTTCTTCAACCAAAAGAAAATTTGTGGTCTGGCGCGGACAACACCTAACGAAGGTCTAAAATCGCGCGGGCGGTTTCCAATCCCGATTCCACACTCTACCGACTTTTTAGTTCATCCAATATGCGGCACGTATGATTTTCCTCTTGTCTTTAGTTGGAGTGTATATCTTTGCTTCTTTTAAGTATCCGTTTCGATATTTCCCGGTCTTAGCACCGTGAACGCCTTTGCCAAACTTGCAAGTAGTTAGGAAAAATTACTTCCGAGATGGAGGATGTTGGTCATGAGCCTATCCGCGGTGATGGGGAACATGAGAGGATGATAGCTCGAGCCCGGTCAGGGACGAGAGTAATTCTTCGATAGCAAAGATGAATCTTCTTCTAGTCGATCTCGAAAGCGAATCAAGTAAGTCTTCCCATGTTCTTCCTTTTTTTTTTTTTTTTTTTTTTTTTTTTTTGAAGAGTGTCTGAGCCGTGATATCACGAGCTGCCTGTTCAAGATGAATTTGAGACTGAGACCGGTGGAGACACAACTGCCTCTCCAGCCGTGGCCCTGACTCCGGCGGCTTTAAAATGGAGGGCGATCAAGACGAAAAACGTCGTTCTTTGTTCAAACAATGAAAAGTACCCCAAAGGCAGCAGTGCAATTGTTGTTAGGAGTCCTTTCTTTGGTTTCTATGTAGTCAAAGGGTGCCCTTTTAATCCTCCGTGACCAAGGTTCCTCATCGGGATCATGTGATGAATGGAGGGTTTAGCGTGCCATCCAAACATGCGGCACTGTACACTAAGATCTGGGAAAACTATGGTCATATTGCCACGACCAAGCAAATTACTAGTCCGTACACGTTGGTTAAACGTGTGGATAAAATTTTGTCTTCGATCGACGACATGTGCAACGTGACAGGTCATACTGTTTATGGGGATGTAGTCGCAAGCTGGAGGTTCCATCGTGACCTAGTGCGTGAAGTTCGAGTTCAATGCTCCTTGGTTTGTCAAAGGTTTCTCTGAGGTTGAAAAGATGCTGAATGAAACAGTCGAAGATCCTTCTGCGGATATGGTGAAGAAGCAGGAATTGGAAGTTTAAAGGCTGTCCAGGAAACTAAAGTTGAAGAGGGCGGCTCTTCAAAGCACAAAGGAGGCTCTCGCCAAGAAGAGCAGGCCGTTGTTGGAAAGCTTTCCTTGAACACATTTCTGTCTTTCTGAACTTCTTATTTTAGGTTTTTTTTTTTTTTTTTTTTTGAAAGGGCGAATGAAACGCCTAGTTTATGGTTTTGGTTTTCTGTATTTTTGGCTTGATAGATAAATGTTACATTGATGGTTTGGATTATTCTTTTTGGAATGAATTGTTCTGGTTATGATTGCAAGTAGCGCGAAACGTCCATGGAAAACCATGGAACCGTGTATTGGTGGATGACATGGGATGAAACATAACATGACTTATCGGCTTTATCATTCCCGTGAAAACTTGAAATAGCAAACCATGTATTTTGTCTAGGTAAGACTTACTCGGTTTTTTAGATCTCCCTGATGAAAAGGAATCCTTCAGGTGTTAGATCGGGTCTTTTGGGAAACATCGCCATGATGCAGAAAGTCCAAGTCATTCTTTGTCGTGTTGCCGATCCCTGGGTGGATCGTTCGCTTCTAAACCCCCCGGAAGTCCCCAGCCGTCCTTTGTCGCATGACGACTGGTAATTGAGCCGCCTGGTGACCGAGTCGTTGTTTCCTGAGCAGATTATTTGATTCTACCATCTTGACATCTAGGCCGAGGTACGAAATCAGGGATTGAAAATTAACATCATGACCGAAAGATCAACCTCCCACTGTGGTCGCCAATTGTTTGAGGGTGAAAATGGTTTCTGCTGATTTCGGTAATTTAAGGTGTGTGGGTGAGAAACGAATTTAAACCCTAAACAATGTACTGCACGTGAGTACTTTAGATTCGAGAGATCAATCTGTACAAATCCGTCCTAAACTAGGAAATGGCCGTTCCAGACTTGCTTCGGTCACAAAGTGAAGGAGAATGGGTTGGTTTGGGGAGGGAAGCGAAGGAAGTGTTGAGACCTGGTTGATTCTGGAAGAGTAGTTGTTTCTACGACCTGTATCAGAAAATGGGAAGCTTTACCGATGGAAAGCTAGAAAATGTTTTTGAGTGTTGTATTGCTCCTGACTGAACTTGTTCTTCGATGGAAATAGGTAAGACCTATTTATACAAGTCGGAGACGTACTCTGGTCTCATTAAAGAATGGAATAATGGGTGAATAAATGGGAGGAGGTGGTAACCGTTAACGCATGGCATTGATATTCCATAAAAGAAAAGCGTTTCACCATTACTTCCCTATTTACTTAACCGCTTCATCCTTATTACACTTTCTCGGGCGTAGTGTACACCGCACGCTGTAAACAACCAAACCAAAACCCAAAGAAGATCCCCGGTTTGTGATTTGATGTCTCGAACGTTTTCATGAAAACATGTAACAAGGTTGTTGCGACAAGTCAAGATTGGGAGACTTGCTAGCTTGGTGACCTTCGACGCCGATATTTTGCATCTTAAGCGGAAAGGTAGCGTTGATCGTTGTGCGATTCCGTTTTTTATGGCCCAGGTAAGGAAGGCCAGCATGGTGGCGCAGCTAGGTTGGCATGCCGTGGGCATGGCATGCCTTGGCGTGGCCAAACTTAGGATTTTGGGCCAAAGGTTACCACGCCGCTGTTCTGCAACCTCGATGGCTGAGATTTGATTCTCCTGGATTGAAGGGCGACCGCTGATTATCGTGCGCCTTCGTTTTAGTAGCCGCATAGGAAAGGCCACATTGGTGGCGCGGCTAGGTTGGCATGCCTTGGCGAGGCGGCCAAACTAGGGTTTTGGGCCAAAGGTTACCACGCATTGTCCTGCAACCTTGGATGGCTAGGATTCGATCCTGGATTGAAGGGCGACCGTTGATTGTCGACACCTTCGCTTTTAGTAGCCGATATGGAAGGCCGGCATAGTGGCGCGACTAGGTTGGCATGCCTTGGCGCGGTTTTGGAGCGACCAAACTAGGGTTTGGGCCAAAGGTTACCATGCGTTGTCTGGGTAACCTTGGATGGCTAGATTCGATCCTCGGATTGAAAGGCTGATCATGATTATCACACGCCTTCGTTTTAGTAGCCACATGGGAAGGCCACCATGGTGGCGCGGCTAGGTTGGCATGCCATTGGCATGGCATGCCTTGGCGCGGTTTAGGCGCGGCCAAACTAGGTTTTCGGGCCAAAGGTTACCATGCGTTGTCTGGGAACCTTGGATGGATAGGATTCGATCCTGGGATTGAAGGGCGACTCAGATGATTGTCGCACGCTTCGTTTTAGTAGCCGCATAGGGAAGGCCAGCATGGTGGCGGCTAGGTTGGCATTCCATTGGCATGGCACGCCTTGGCGCGGTTTGGGCACGTCCAAACTAGGGTTTCGGGCCAAAGGTTACCATGCGTTGTCTGGTAACCTTGGATGGCTAAGATTAGATCCTCGGATTGAAGGGCGACCATTGATTGTCGCACGCCTTCATTTAAGTAGCCGCATGGTGCGGCTAGTATGGCTAGGGCCAAGGCAAGGTGCGGCTTGGCTTGGCATGTGGGGCCAATGGCTTGGCATGCCGTTTGGAACATGGTGCGGTGGTGCGGCTGGCATGCCTTGGCGCGGATACGTGGCTGGCACGGTTTGCTATTGGCACAAGGTGCGGTAGCATGGTCGCATGCCTTGGCGCGAGACGTGTCCTGCACGGTTTGCTATTGGCACGGTGGTGCGGCTGGCATGGCTGCATGCCTTGGCACGGAGACGTGCTGAACGCAGGTTTACCACCGGCACGGTGGTGCGGCCGGCATGGCTGGCATACCTTGCGCGGAGACGTGGGCACGGTTTGCAGTGGCACGGTGGTGCGGCCCGCATGGGCGGCATGCCTTGTATGCGGTAGCGTGTGAATTTTAGGGTTTTGCACAGGTGATGTCAATCAATGTTAGGGGTTACGTCGTGGAACATGATTCATAGAAGAAAAAATACTGCAAGTGATTCTTACGCAGTATGATGATTGGTTCAATAAATGCGCTAATGGTCATAATGACGCCATGCCAGATGTACAGTTTTAGAATTTTAACCCTAGGCTAAAAACCACCATCAACACCTGGTTTTAGAAGTAGAAAACCAAAGGTTAAAGGAGAATCGACTCTAGCATAGCAAACTAGTATCACACATAAAGTGTGGGGATTAGGTTTCCTAGTTGTTAGAGTTCTCCCTTATATAGTCTTTCAAATCAGGGTTTGCAATCAATGTTAGCTTGGTAACAAAGCATTCAATATTCACCGTTAGATGAAAACGTGATTAGATTCAAGCTAACATTTCTCAACCGTTGGATCGAAAACTTATCTTGTTACACACAAATGAAATGTTCAATTTTGGGTTTATGAACCGTACCCAAACATTAACATTTGTTGGTTCAACAATAGTCAACCAAATGGTTATCCATATGATCACTTTCATATCAACCATATTCTTCTTCACCATAACTAGTTCAAATGACTCAAATGAACTAGTTAGAGAGTTGTTCAATTGCATAGATCTTATGTAACTACACAAGACACAATCGAAGCAAAAACGGTTTGATTCACTCGAATCGGTTCATGAACTTTATAGCCACGGTTTGCAAAAGCATTCTTTAGTTTATATAAACTTTAGTTCAAGAACAACCGTTTTAGGTATAACTTACTCAAGTTCGCGGATTGGGTTTGCGGACTTAAGCTCATGGAAGGAGTACACAAACTCCAGCAAAAATTATCGGTGAGAACTTCTGCCAGTTCGCGAACTTGGCTTGCGCCACTTCCATTTCTCTTGACCAACAAAGTTCGCAAACTTTGGTTCAAGGAATAAGGACTTATACATATATGTGTTTCCACAACAATGCTTAATATCCTACCAATGGTTATGTAATCTAAACTCTCATTTCAATCATTGAAACATTCTCAGAGAACATTATATAGCCGTTATTCACAAACCATTTTTCGTCAGAGCAATTTCCAAAGTGATTGAAACATAACATGACTTTCGTCACTAGGTAAAGATGAATTTGGTTAAAGAGAAAGCTTACCAACACATATTTCAAGAAATAGATAGGCGAGTTAAACTCGGCTCAAAATAGAAAATGTGTATAATGAAATTCTATACGTCTAAACGACTTTTTCTCAAGAGTGGGAGATAGAGTAAATAGACTTTTGAGCGACAGATAAGTTCAAGTCTCCACATACCTTTTAGTTGATGAAGTTCCACCGGTTCCTAGAGTAGTCCTTCGACTTGTATGATGATTGCCATGGAGTTCTTGAGCTCAACTACACTTTCTATCCTAGTCCGAGACCTTTAGATACATAGGCTAGAAATCAAGACTTATAGTTTTGATCACTAACATTGACAAACATGCTTGAGATAGCAACGCATGCAAGTTCGGCGGAGCAATGCTTTAACAATCTCCCCCTTTGTCAATTTTAGTGGAAAAACTATTAATTCATATGGAATACAAAAAATAAATAAATTAACTTTTGTAGCTCCTATTCCACATGTCTAATCTTCAACATTACTCGAAATCTTCGTCAATTCCAAGTACTCCAATGATCCCAAAGGTTGTAAGTTTAGCATCATCGTTGTTGAAAATCCGTAGCTATAACAATAAGAAAACAAGAGTTCTCAATCATTGTTATACAGTGTCATAGTATCATTACACAACGTCAAAGTCCAATTGTATCACAACTTCAACAACAATACTACGGTGATATGTATCACTCCCCCTTAGTCAATACTCCATCTCACATGGAAACCACTCCCCCTTACATAATGATCCGAAAACCATATGTATTTGTAGTGTGAACTACATATTAATTCTCCCCCTTTTTGTCAATAAAATTGGCAAAGGTACAAGAACGAGATCTTAATGAAATTTCCGAAAGAGACATTTCATGACCAAAAGAAAGAAACACACATCATCTTATTTAGATGCAATCATAAAGCCGAAGCTAAATAAATTCATCAAGGAGTTTAAAGATACAAGATAACCCTATAATATTCCACAAACCCACTCCCCACAAAGATATGGAAATTAGCGCAAGTTCAAAAAGAACTCTCCCCATAATATGTCATTCCCGAAAGAACAACAAGAGCGACCTTAATTTCGAAGGAAATGAAGGATTTCTTTGGACATAACAAATCATATACAAGTATGAATTTGAATCCAAAATACTCAATTAAATTAACCACAAGAGAACCCATGATTAATTTAATCGAAATACAGAACCAAACTAATCACAAAAAGTAATCAATTTAATTGGCCATACTCGCATAAGAGAATCTATGGAGCTGTTTATGGGTAAAAATCGTTTCCGCCGATTTTGGTAAATTCGGTAGGTGAGTGAGAAACTGGTTTAAACCCTAAACAAATGTTTTGCACGTGAGCACTTTATAGATTCGAGAGATCAATCTGTACAAGTCCGGCCTAAACCAAGAAATGGTCGTTCCCAGGACTTGCTTCGGTCACAAAGTGGAGGAGAAGGGTTGATTTGGGGAGGAAGCAAAGAAAGGTGTTGAGACCGAATAGTGCAGGAGAGTAGTGTCTCGACTTGTATTAGAAAGTGAAATCTTAGGAAGCTTGCAAGAGATGAAAGCTTTTGGAGAGCTTGCAAAGTTGCATTTTCCGAGAGTGTTGTATTTTTCTCCCGACCGAGACTTGTTGTTCTAAGTGGAAATAGGTAAGACCTATTTATACAAGTCGAGATCAAACGTGCCCTGGCCTCATGAAGGAAGAGAGTAAAGGGTGAAATAATGGGAGGAGGCGGTAACCGCATGGTGTTTATGGGTGAAAACGTTTTCCAAGATATTTCCTCATTTATTTGACCACTTTATTCCTATTCACGCTTTCTTAATGTGAGCGTAGTGTACGCCGCATCTTTGTGACCGCCAAACCAAGACCCTGGAAAGCATCCCGGTTTGTGTTGATGTCTCGAGTGTTGGTTTCACCTTGAGTGCAAGTGGTGCTGCTAGTGGCGCGTGTGGCATGTGCCAATGGCATGTGCGGAATGCCTTTGTTGGGTTGCACCTTGAGTGCAAGTGGCAATGCCAGAGCTGCTAGTGGCGTGTGTGGCATGTGCCAATGGCATGTGTGGAATGCCTTGGTGGTAGGTTGTACGTTGAGTGTAAGTGGCAATGCCAGAGCTGCTAGTGGCGTGTGTGGCGTGTGCGGAATGCCTTGGTGGTAGGTTGCACGGTTTGCAAGTTAGGCTACCAGCGTGCGTGTTTGGCATGTGTCAATGGTACGCATGGCCATTAGGACCACGTCCTGGTAAGAAAAGCTACCAGCGAGCGTGTTGGCATGTGCCAATGGCATGCACGGACAATTTGGGTCACGGCCTGGTAGGAAAAGCTACCATCGAGCGTGTTAGCATGTGCCAATGGCATGTGTGGCCAATTCGGGTCACGGCCTGGTAGGAAAATCTACCAGCGAGCGTGTTGGCATGTGCCAATGGCATGCGTGGCCAATTTGGGTCACGGCACCGTAAGAAAAAGCTACCGTGAGCGTGTTGGCATGTGCCAATGGCATGCGTGGCAAATTTGGGGCACGGCATGGTAGGAAAAGCTACAAGCGAGCGTGTTGGCATGTGCCAATGGCATGTGTGGCCAATTTGGGCCACGCTCTGGTAGGAAAATCTACCAGCGAGCGTGTTGGCATGTGCCAATGGCATGCTCGGCCATTAGGGCCACGCCCAGTGATAAAAGCTACCAAATGGCGTGTTGGCATGTGCCAATGGCATGCTCGGCCATTAGGCCACGCCACAGTGATAAAAGCTACTAGCGAGCATGTTGGCATGTGCCAATGGCATGCGTGGCCAATTTGGCCTAGGTTGCACGGTTTGCAAGCCTAGGTGCGGGCGCTACTTTGGCATGGCACGGCTAGGGCCAAGTTAAGGGTGTTTGGCTTGGCGTGGCGTGACCAACATATCTAGGGCCAAGGCAGAGTGTGTTTGGCATGGCGCGGCTAGCTTGGGCTAGGTGTGGCTGGCATGATTTTCCATTGGCTCAGAGGTGCGGCTAGCTTGGGCTAGGTGTGGCTGGCATGATATGCCATTGGCACGGAGGTGCGGCTAGCATGGTTGACATGCTTTGGCGCGTTTGGTGTGACTAGCATAGCTAGGGCCAAGGCAAAGTGCATTTGGCATGGCGCGGCTAGCTTGGGATAGGTGTGGCTGGCATGATTTTCCATTGGCACGGAGGTGCGGCTAGCATGGTTGGCATGCTTTGACGCGTTGGTGTGGCTAGCATAGCTAGGGCTAAGGCGAGTGTGTTTGGCATGGCGCTGGCTAGGTTGGGCTAGGTGTGGCTGGCATGATTTGCCATTGGCACAGAGGTGCGGCTAGCATGGTTGGCATGTTTGGCGCGTTTGGTGTGGGCATAGCTAGGGCAAGAGCGAGTGTGTTTGGCATGGCGCGGCTAGCTTGGGCTAGGTGTGGGCTGGCATGATTTGCCATTGGCACGGAGGTTCGGCTTAGCATGGTTGGCATGCTTTGGCGCATTTGGGCGTGTCCTGGCATGATTTTCCATTGGCACAGAGGTGCGGCTAGCTTAGGCTAGGTTTGGTGGCATGATTTGCCATTGGCACGGAGGGGAATTAGGGTTTTGTTCGTTGTAACCTAATTTGAAAAAATACCCCCTATTAATTCATCGACTACATGCATTAAATGTCCTAATAAATGTGCCACCGGTGACGTTAGGTTATTTGGGGTTTTACGATTTTACCCTTTGTTTAAAACCACCATCAACATTAAGTCCCTACTTAGCTCCGGAGCAGGGAGCTTTGTTGCGAGGTAAGCATAAGATGGTGACAAACTATCAGCAACAAATCGTAAAGAGAATTGAGGAGGCTTGTCTGACCTTTTTATAAATATGATTTGGAATCCTTGCCTCTGGCAGTTTTTGCACAAATCGGGAGGCCGGCACAATTGGGAAGTCAGCGTCATTGAGAGACGGGGAAAGTGGGCGCATTGAGAAGTTGACGCGAGTTGGGAACCGAGCATGCTAGGCGGCGGGACCGAGGCGCAAAGTGGGAAGGGCGATCGCTAGTTGGCAGACTGCCATAAAGTGGGAAGGCGATCGTGCTAAGTTGGGCGTGACTTGGGCAGTCGTTAGGAAGTTTGGCGCAATTGGTGGGAACGGTGTGGCTTGGGAGATTGGAGAGACTGGCGCGAGCTTGATGAGACCGGTGTAAACAAGGAGGGAGTAGGTGTTTCTACAGATAGCAAAGTTTCCTTATTTTTCCTTCCTTCACGCGCGGCTTTAATCAGGGCATCATCCATGCTAAAATCTGGAAGCGTTATGTCCCTCATTGATTCCTTTCCTTTTTTAAGGTTCCGTATTCATACCCAACTTAATTGTACCGCCTCCCTTGTTTGAGAAAAGGTTCTTCTTGTTGAGTTTCTTTCTTTGCCTAGAGACGAATCATCCTCTAAATGCCCAGATTCTCCAAGTGAAGGCGCGAGTCGACTCTTGCAAAAGCACCCCGACTAGGGTTATTCGAGCTAAGAAGATCATACCCTTATGTTTTCTTCTTCTTCTCTGTTCGTGTTATCCTCTTTTTATATGTGTATATATATGATGGAACTTGATCATTTTCCCCATCTTTTGCAGTGTATGATGGGACCCTCCAGAGATGGCCGCGCCTTTAACTCTTCGGAGAAGGACTTCAGACTTGGCGGAGATCGATCTTCTTCTCTTGAGGAGGCATTGGTTTGGATCGAATCTTCGTTCCATGAAGCTAGTGAAATCATTAAGGACCTCCCTTCCATCTATCCCCATGAAGAACAGGTGCATGTTCGGACTTTCTTAGGTTCAGTGAGCATGGAGGAGGGGCGAGAGAACGAGGAAGAGTCTTGTCATGTTGAGAGGTTTCAGTGTGGCAAAGCCTTTCCTCGATCTGGGTATGGGGCGGATCGGACTGTTTCTAGGTTGAAGCGACGGAAGTGCTTGAAGATAGTCTTACCCGAGGGGATTGCTGGGGGAAGTGCTTGAAGATAGTCTTACCCGAGGGGACTTGTGCTTCATCCTTCGAGGGCTAGTTCTTCCTTTTGTTATTTCGTTAGCCGCTTTAGTTCCCACGATGCCCTTTTTTTTTCGCAAACTCATCTTTACCTTCTTCTTCATCGATCCAACATTTTGCTTCATATATATATATATTTTTTTTGAAAGAGGTTCTGGTATGATGGCTCCGCAATGGTTTTCTGGGTTTATCTGATGTATTTCTCTGATATCTGGAGAATTTGCTTGGAAAGATATGTATTTATGCTCTTTTTTTTTTTGACGGAAAAGGGAATCCCAGGAAAAAAAAATACAAACGGTGTATTCATCTTGGGGGAGTACAACTACTAAGAGGAATTGTTAAAGGAAATACTAAAGGGTGGAGTGATTGGGAGGTACAACGTTTTAGGGATTGGAGACCTTGATCCATCGCGAGTGAATTATCACGCCTTCAGATGTGTCTGCATTGATGAGCTTGCAATATCCTCCCAAAAGGGTATCCGCATCCTGATACAGCTCGTCTTCTATTTCATCGGGCGAATCAGTTTGAATAGCCATTTTTGCTGTCATCCTCACAACTTGAAACGAGCTTTCCTTAACAACTACATCTCCGATTGAAAACGGGTTCAGAAATCGTGCAACCGTTTGAGTCTTGGCTTTGTTGGTTTCAATAGAAGTTTCCAAGCTTCTTGCAAAAGTGTTCAAATGGTCCAGCTCCCATTCACATTTCTTGACAAGCGTTCGTGCCGATGTCCGCCGAGTCCCCATGACGGAATGGGGAAGGAAAGATCAAGTTGCGAAAAGGTTGCTCGGTCGACTTACTTGCATTTGAAAACCATGAGCTAGCGCCAACGGGTCCTCTCCTGATATCCAGGTTCCTTCAATAGCTCGTTAATGCGATAAACCAGTGGGATGATTTGTTGGGAATTCCTTCGGGCGTGGACGTCGGCAGAGGGTGTACATCCAATTTCTCTTTGTTGTCGAGCACCCACAAGTGTCCCAATATCATGTCATGATCTAGTTCTTTGACAATGTGAAATTTTCTATGTGTTATAGCGTCTCCCATCTTGATCTCTAGGTTGATGTAGCCCGAGGGCGCTTCAAATTTTCTCTCTCTCAAGTTCTTAATCACGGACGGGGAATATGTAGCGTCTTGTTTTGTAAATCCTGTTTGCCTTTAGTGTCTTGAAAGTAATGATGTTGTGGTCGAGGTCAGACGATGAGCGTGTCGTCAAATTCGTTACCTCTTAAACGGGACGTGGTCGCCAGCCCCGTTCTCCTTTTTGTTCCGCTGTTTGGAAAGCTTGGGCCCCAGCACGGTTTCGAGGAGAGAAAAGTCGTTTGCCGGATACAACACGATTGAGAGCTGCGAAAATATCTTGGCGCCGCACCTTAGAAAGATAGAGAATTTCGCATACATGTTGCATCATGGATTGTACAAGTCTCGTGCACGCAGTCCCCGTGAGGACCCGCGGTTTCTTATTGGGAGTGGGTCTCGATTTACTCTTTCGTCTTCTCGGTTGGAGTCCTCCCGCTTCTATCCTTTCTTTGAAAAATATGCTTTAGTCTGTTGCAATCGTTGGTCGGGTGGTGAACGAACCTGTGGTAGTGGCGTGATTGGGGTTCGCCATCTCGGCCCAGTTGGTGGGCGTCTGGGAGGTGGCAGTCTGATAACATCATCTTGACCCCAAGCTTCTAGGAGGTCAATCACCTCCTCGATGGGAAACGGGAAATCAATGGTATCTCCTTCGGTCTCATGATCTTTGCATGGGAGTTTTAGTGACGGTCTTTCGTGGCGGGGGTTCCCGTTGCGCCGGCGCTTCACGTTTTGGCTGGTGGCTCGTAGTTGGGGCTTTCCTTTTTCTTATTTCGTTTACTATGTTCACGGAGGATGAGCCGGCATTAAATTGCTTGGCGATGAGGCGTCTAATCCCGCGAGTTTCACGCGTGTCTTCTGGTTCGAATCGGCCTAGCTCTTTTCTAGTAATGCTGGTCTCATGTTGTTGCGGATCGTCACGGCGGCTTCATGGAGTTCGGAGAACGTAAGTTTTCAAACAGCGCGGTAAATAGGAACCATACCATTGATGCACGCGTTCACAGTGTTGTTGCTCAGTCACGTTTGGGTCGTGACAATCAGTGCTTGAACCACGAACCTTTTGACGAAATCATTCGGATGTTCATTATCCCATTGGTACATTCTTGCGAGGTCCAAGAAAGTAACTTGTTCGGCACACGAAGAAGTATTTCTTATAAAACGCAGTGACCATACTACTCAGTTGGGAATATTCTTTGTTCGGTGGGATGCTATTGTACCATGTATACGCCCTTCCGGAAAGTGACTTTGAGAATTCCCTTAAACGAAGAACGTGATTATATTTATGTTCACCTAGGGATTCCGAAGCGGGAGACATGCTCATGTGCACTCCGGCACTGTCCGTGCAGGGTAAATTGAGGAGAAGAGTACCCCCTTGGGAGAGGGATTCTCTGCATTTCGGATGGGTAAGGGGTTGGTGATGATGCACGTCCAATTCATCATTCTTGATTCGGTTGCGGAGAAGTTGTTCGATCTTCTCGTGTGACGGTTAAGGCTACTGATTTCTTTCCAACGGGATTCTAACGCGAGTTTCCTCATCCGTGGAGGCGTGCTCCGCCGAGGTGCTGGTGTCGGGGTTGTTGGAGACGTTCCTAAGCGGCTCTGGAGGACGCGACTCACGTGGTAGTCGCTCTGTCAGGGTCTTGAGAAAGATGAGTACCTCTTTCTGCGTTGAAACCATATCCGTCTGGGCTCTGGCGAGCATCTCTTGTCGTTCCATCAAATTAGCGATGGTGACATAAGGAAGACTTCCTCTGGTCCCTCCAATCTCTCGTCCCATCGGCGGGGTAGTTGGAAACTTGGTTGTGGTCGGAGGCGCCATGCTAGACAAAATATTGGGGGCCGTAGCGGCGGCTCTGGCCCTGGTGACTGGTGGCGTGACACCCGAAGAGATATTTTTGTTGCCATGATTAGAGGGTTGTGCAGAGACACTATAGGAGGAAGCGGCTCTGGCCCTGGTGATTGGCGGTGTTGCGCTTGAGGGAGTGCATTCGATGTTACTGTAGTCAGCAGGTGATGTAACGACGTTATTGGGAGAGACGCTAACATCAGGGATGCGTTCTGTGCTGGTGTTTTCGGCAGCCGCTCCGGGCCTGAGTTCCACCATGTTGGGATTTGACGTTCGAGAAACGAAATCAGGAGTCGGAGTTGGTATTGTAACCGATAGATCAATCCTCCCGCTGTGGTCGCCAATTGTTTATGGGTAAAAATCGCTTCCGCCGATTTAGGTAAATTCGGTAGGTGAGTAAGAAACTGGTTTAAACCCTAAACAAATGTCTTTGAGCACTTTATATATTCGAGAGATCAATCTATACAAGTCCTGGCCCTAAACCAAGAAATGGCCGTTCCTGGACTTGCTTCGGTCACAAAGTGGAGGAGAAGGGTTGATTTGGGGAGGGAAGCAAAGAAAGGTGTTGAGACCAGAATAATGCAGGAGAGTAGTTTCTCGACTTGTATCGTGAAAGTGAAAGCTTAGGAAGCTTGCAAGAGATGAAATGTTTTTGAGAGCTTGCAAAGTTTCCTTTTTAGAGTGTTGTATTTTCTCTGGCCAGAGACTTGTTGTCCTAGTGGAAATAGTAAGACCTATTCATACAAGTCGAGATTGAAACGTACTCGGCCTCATGAAGGAAGAGAGTAAAGGGTGAAATAATGGGAGGAGGTGGTAACCGCATGGTGTTTATGGGTGAAAACGTTTTCACCATTATTTCCTCATTTATTTGACCGTTGTATTCTTATTCACGCTTTCTTAATGTGAGCGTAGTGTACGCTGCATGTTGTGACCGCAAAACCAAGACCCTGGAAAGCATCCCCCGGTTTGTGTTGATGTCTCGAGTGTTGGTTGCACCTTGAGTGCAAGTGGTGCTGCTAGTGGCGCGTGTGGCATGTGCGGAATGCCTTTGTTGCAGGTTGCACCTTGAGTGCAAGTGGCAATGCCAGAGCTGCTAGTGGCGTGTGTGGCATGTGTGGAATGCCTTGGTGGTAGGTTGTACGTTGAGTGTAAGTGGCAATGCCAGAGCTGCTAGTGGCGTGTGTGGCGTGTACCAATGGCGTGTGAGGAATGCCTTGGTGGTAGGTTGCACGGTTTGCAAGTTAGGCTACCATCGTGCGTGTTTGGCATGTGTCAATGGCACGCATGGCCATTAGGGCCACGTCCTGGTAAAAAAAGCTACCAGCGATGCATGTTGGCATGTGCCAATGACATGCTCCGGCCATTAAGGCTACAACCCGGTAAGAAAAGCTACCAATGAGCGTGTTGGCATGTGCCAATGGCATGCGTAATAATTTGGGTCACTACACAGTAGGAAAAGATACCGGCGAGCGTGTTGGCATGTGCCAATGGCATGCGCGGCCAATTTGGGTCACGGCTTGGTAGGAAAAGCTACCAACGAGCGTGTTGGCATGTGCCAATGGCATGTGTGGCCAATTTGGGTCACGGCCTGGTAGGAAAAGCTACCAACAGTGAGCGTGTTGGCATGTGTCAATGACATGCGTGGCCAATTTGGGTCACGGCACAGTAGGAAAAGCTACCAACGAGCGTGTTGGCATGTGCCAATGGCATGCGTGGCCAATTTGGGTCATGGCACAGTAGAAAAGCTACCAAACGGCGTGTTGGCATGTTCCAATGGAATGCTCGGCCATTAGGGCCACGCCCAGTGAGAAAAGAAACCAGCGAGCGTGTTGGCATGTGCCAATGGCATGCTCGGCCATTAGGGCCACGCCACGGTGAGTAAAGCTACCCGGCGGAGCGTGTTGGCATGTGCCAATGGCATGTTTCGGCCATTAGGGCCAAGCCCGGTGAGAAAAGCTACCAGCGAGCGTGTTGGCATGTGCCAATGGCATGCTCGACCATTAGGGCCACGCCCGTGAGAAAAGCTACGGGCCGGCGTGTTGGCATGTGCCAATGGCATGCGTGGCCAATTTGGCCTAGGTTGCACGGTTTGCAAGCCTAGGTGCGGGCGCTACTTTGGCACCTGCGCGGCTAGGGCCAAGGTAAGGGTGTTTGGCTTGGCGTGGCGTGACCAGCGTAGCTAGGGCCAAGGCAGAGTGTGTTTAGCATGGCGCGGCTAGCTTGGGCTAGGTGTGGCTGGCATGATTTTCCATTGGCACAGAGGTGCAGCTAGCTTGGGTTAGGTGTGGCTGGCATGATTTGCCATTGGCACGGAGGTGCGGCTAGCATGGTTGGCATGCTTTGGCGCGTTTGGTGTGACTAGCATAGCTAGGGCCAAGGCAGAGTGCGTTTGGCATGGCGCGGCTAGCTTGGGCTAGGTGTGGCTGGCATGATTTGCCATTGGCACGGAGGTGCGGCTAGCATGGTTGGCATGCTTTGGCGCGTTTGGTGTGGATAGCATAGCTAGGGACAAGGCAGAGTATGTTTGGCATGGCGCGGCTAGCTTGGGCTAGGTGTGGCTGGCATGATTTTCCATTGGCACGGAGGTGCGGCTAGCATGGTTGGCATGCTTTGGCGCGTTTGGTGAGTTTGGCATGGCGCGGCTAGCTTGGGCTAGGTGTGGCTGAATGATTTGCCATTGGCACGGAGGTGCGGCTAGCATGGTTGGCATGCTTTGGCGCGTTTGGTGTGGTGGCATGATTTGGCATTGGGTACAGGTGCGGATAGCTTAGGCTAGGTGTGTCGGCATGATTTGCCATTGGCACGAGGAGGAATTAGGGTTTTGTTCGTTGTAACCCTAATTTGAAAAAATACCCCTATTAATTACTGACTACATGCATTAAATGTTCTAATAAATGTGTCACCGGTGACATTAGGTTATTTGGGGTTTTACGTTTTACGCTTTTTTTAAAAACCACCATCAACAGGAGCAACGACTAAGTTAATCATGAAAATAACCAACTCAATCAAAAGTGCTCAAACATAAGAAAACTTATGAAGTCATAACTAAATAACCAAACAAGATGATTAATTTAGTCCAATATGCTCGACATAAAGTACCTTATGGAACAACAACAAAGCTAACCATGAAAATAATCAACTTTGATTGATTTAGTGCTCAACATAAGACACATTACGGAACCTCACAGTAATACACAAAAAATATGGATCAGGAAGATCAATTACTGCGGAACACACAAGGATTCATTCTATTTTCCATCACAATTTGCACCATGACATACAATAGACATAATCCTTGAAAAACAAAAGATTTTAACCTATTTTCCATCAATAATTGACAATATAGGCTTAACTTTTGTATTTGTCAAAAGCCAATTTTCATTCCTTTATCAATATAAGAATATCGACTTACGAAAGTCTTTACTTTTGACAAGATATGGGATAATCATAGCTCACGGACGCAAACACACATATCCCATAAGCAATTGCAATATATAAAACTATAAAGATTAATACTGCAAAAATCATCTTCCAAACAAGTTTAGAATTTAAACCAATAAATCTAAAAACATGAAGATGAGAACGTTGGACATAGCTATGTGTAATCATAATAATGGCTATTCCAAACTCTAGTTATTCTTCTAACAAAAAACAGAAAAATAGAAGATTTACTAAATGTTAAGACCTTTGAAGAGTTCTTTATCGCCCCCGAACTCCTTGTTGTCAGCAGCCTTTGGGACATAAGGTTCATTAAAGTAGGAGTTTATATCAATAAACCTTCTTGGCTGATGATGTCGAACCCGGGCCTTCTGAATCTCATGAGTCTTAAACACAAAAGTCTTTATTTGTTGAATCTCCTTTCGCATCTCTTTCAACACTTCAAGATAATCAGAAAACTTCTGAGAGTTTGAAGGAACGACCCTTGGATTCCTCGCACTCCTTCTTTTTCTTTTCAATGTTGGAGCTAACAGAGATTTTTCGTTTTCCTTCATGATTGATGGCTTGAAAATCATATTAACATCCTTTCTATCAGAAGACAGAGCACTTGGAGCATCCATAGGTGTATGGGTTTGTGAGAGGAAATCACAGTCTCAACAAGTAGTCTTGTGATAAAAAGGAGTTTCAAAGAAGGAAAAGGAATGTAGGGTTTGAAACCTTTAACAAAGTTCATTACACGACTACTCTCAACCCTATGAAGAGTAGAATTATCGATAGTACCCTTTCTTTTTGTTTGACAGACACAAAATAAAAACTAAGAAAAGAAAAGACAAAAGAAACTTTTCCTAAAGCCATGAGGTACAAAATCATTGTCTCTTTGATCAGGCACATGAGACAAGATTTTCATCAAACAACACAATTAAATTGCGTTGCGGTGAACAACAATTTGTCCACTATTTTCCCCATGAGAGGAATCCTCAGACTTCTGTCTATCAAACCGACTCGACCATAATTTCTTCTCTAATGGTCTTGGTTTGTCCTTGGAAACTAACTTCTTAGATGAAGATAAAATCCTACATACCTCAACGGTCTTCTAAGCAAGTTTAAGCTTCCTTGTTAAATGATTTGATATTCGTTGAAGTTTGTTGACGTGCCTTAGTTGGTGTTTGTACTTGTAACACCTTGAAATTGCATGACCCCTTTGAGAATAATACGAAAATCTAGGATAAAAATCAGGCTTTTGAGATGTGCATGCAGCTAGGCACATAGTGGAACCTGAAACATTATAAACAGAGTTTTCAAAGAATGGATCAACTTTATCTTCCAGAATAGTTGGATTATCTTTTGAAAGAATATCAAGATTGATGTATGTATTGCTACAATTATCAAAATCAATACTTTCACCAAGAAGTGCAACACTTGATTTCTCGTCTTCATTAGAATCAGACATTTCATCAAGAGTTGCAGCAAGACCTTTGTTCCTAGTGTATTTTCTACGATTTGGGCACTCATTTGCAAAATGACCAAATCCTTTACACTTAAAGCACCGAGGCATATCCTCGTCATCAGTTTCATCAATATCCCTATTTTTAGGAGGAACACGATTATGAGGTTTGACTGATGCCTTAGGCTTATCTCTGGAGAACCGTTTACTTCTCTTCAGAAAAAGATCCCTAAACTGTCTTGTGATCATCGAGACTGATTTGTCAAGATCTTCATCTGATGAATCTGTCTAAGAGTGATCATCTTCAGAGATATACACTTTTTTACTTTTATCAAGTAATTTAGTGTCCTTTAGTGCTTTGAATGCAACATCCTTAGTCTTGGATGGATATTCATGATCAAAGATCTTAAGCTTCCCAAACAGCGTATTTCTGGAGAGATTATCAAGGTTATTTCCCTCAACGATGGCATGCTTCTTAGAATCGTATCTGGATGGCAGCGATCTGAGAATTTTCATCACAACGTCCTTTTCAGGAATAGTCTTACCCAATGCAAAAGATGCATTAACAATTTCAGACACTTTGTGATTAAACTCATCGAATGTTTCTTCATCTACCATATGAAGGTTTTCCCAATCGGAATTAAGGTTTTGAAGCCTAACTTCCTTTTCACTGGTATTACCTTCAAAAACGGTTTCTAAGATATCCCAAGCTTCTTGCGACTTAGTGCAGTTTGTCACATGGTGCTGAAGATTTGGGGTAATTGCATGTACGATGGCATTGAAACCTTTGGAATTTTGCTTTGCAGCAAGTACCTCAGCAGGGGTGTATTCACCAATATTCTTGGGAACGTTTAGGTCACCAACTGCCACGCCGGGAGGATCATATCCATTAAAAACATATACCCATGATTGAAAATCACGCGCTTGAAGAAAAGATCACATATCAATTTTCCACCATAAGTAATTAGAGCCATCTAAGACTGGTGGTACGTTAATAGAGATAGCACCTCTGTCCATAGAGTCAGATCGCTACAAACACAGACTTATAAGGTCTTAAACGTGTTTGCCTGCTCTGATACCAATTGAAAACGCGGGTGTCTAACAACCACACCCAACAATTCGATTAGCAATATGTATGGACAAACTCCAATATACTTTCTAGAGAATCAACTAGACAAATGACTCAATCTAGATAAAAAGTATATCAAAGAGTTTATATCTCAATCTCTCGATTTGATCTTTACTCAAGCAAATAGAAATCTGCGAGTCTTTATCAAAGAGATAACTTGGATGGTACCAAAGACCAATATCCAAGTGTCAATCAATTTAAATCAACAACCCAAAAGGTCGGATATTCTAATTGATTGAACAACGCACAACCTGTGATATTTAAATTATATAAATAAATATAATGCGTAATATAAATAACACAGACACCGGAATTTTGTTAACGAGGAAACCGCAAATGCGAGAAAAGCCCCGGACCTAGTCCAGATTGAACACACACTTGTATTAAGCCACCTACGGACTCTATCCTACTCCAAATTAACTTGATGCAGATCGTAGTTGAACCCCAATCAATCTCACACCGATCCAAGGTACGAGTTATGCTCCTACGCCTCCGATCCCAACAGATGCTACGTACTTCATTCCCTAAGCTGATCTCACCCACAACTAAGAGTTGGTACGACCCAAAGTCGAAGAATTTAATAAACAAATCTGTATCACACAAAAGTCTACGAATAGATAAATTCGTCTCCCACGAATAAACTTATGAGTGTTGTTCCGTCTTTTGATAAATCAAGGTGAACATGTACCAATCAATAACCCCGACTTATATTCCCGAATAACAGCCTAGTATTATTGATCACCTCAAAATAATCTTAATCGATGCAGCGAAAAAAGATATTGCGGAATCACAAACGATGAGACGAGTGTTTGTGATTTCTTTTCTATCTTGCCTATCAGAGATATAAATCTCAAGCCAATTATTCCAATTGTACTCGTGCGATAAAAACAACAAGATCAGATCACACAATTACAAGAAAACTAGTATCGGTCCAAGCTTCACAATCCCAATGAAGTCTTTAAGTCGTTAACTTTGGTTTTAAGAAGAAAATCAAAGGTTAAAGGAGAATCAACTCTAGCTTAGCAAACTAGTATCACACGTAAAGTGTGGGGATTAGTTTTCCCAGTTGCTAGAGTTCTCCCTTATGTAGTCTTTCAAATCAGGGTTTGCAATCAATGTTAGCTTGGTAACAAAGCATTCAATATTCACCGTTAGATGAAAACCTGATTAGATTCAAGCTAATATTTCTCAACCATTGGATCGAAAACTTAGCTTGTTACACACAAATGAAATGTTCAATTTTGGGTTTATGAACCGTACCCAAACATTAACATTTGTTGGTTCAACAATAGTCAACCAAATGGTTAGCCATATGATCACTTTCTTATCAACCATATTCTTCTTCACCATAACTAGTTCAAATGAATCAAATGAAATAGTTAGAGAGTTGTTCAATTGCATAGATCTTATGTAACTACACAAGACACAATAGAATAAAAAACGGTTTGATTCACTCGAATCGGTTGATGAACTTTATAGCCACGGTTTGCAAAAGCATTCCTTAGTTTATATAAAAATTAGTTCAAGGACAACCGGTTTTAGATATAACCTACTCAAGTTCGCGGACTGGGTTCGAGGACTTAAGCTCATGGAAGGAGTACACAAACTCCAGCAGAAATTCTCGGGTGAGAACTTCCGCCAGTTCGCGGACTTGGCTTGCGCCACTTCTATTTCTCTATATCAACAAAGTTCGCAAACTTTGGTTCAAGGAATAAGGACTTGTACATATATCTGTTTCCACAACAATGCTTATATCCTACCAATGGTTATGTAATCTAAACTCTCATTTCAATCATTGAAACATTCTCAGAGAACGTTTTATAGCCGTTATTCACAGACCATTTTTCGTCAGAGCAATTTCCAAAGTGATTGAAACATAACATGACTTTCGTCACTAGGTAAAGATGAATTTGGTGAAAGCGAAAGCTTAAAAACACATATTTCGAGAAATAGATAGGCGAGTTAAACTCGGCTCGAAATAGCAAATGTGTATAATGAAAGTCTATACGTCTAAACGACTTTTGTCTCAAGAGTAGGATATAGAGTAAATAGACTTTTGAGTGACAGATAAGTTCAAGTCTCCACATACCTTTTAGTCGATGAAGTTCCACCGATTCCTCGAGTAGTCCTTCGTCTTGTATGATGATTGCCATGGAGTTCTTGAGCTCAACTACACTTTCTATCCTAGTCCGAGACCGTTAGCTACATAGGCTAGAAATCAAGACTTATAGTTTTGATCACTAACATTGTCAAACATGCTTGAGATAGCAACGCATGCGAGTTCGACCGAGCAATGCTCTAACGGATGGGTCCTTGTAATTATGGAAGATTTCATAAAAAAACTCATCATCTATGTTCGGCTTGGAGTTGTTGGCACTTCTCTACGCGGCGGCGGAACTGCTTTCAGGTGACATCTTAACAAAATTCCTTCTACTTTTGAAGTAACTACAACAAAGCAAAATAGAAAAGTCACTAAAACTGTGCATGAAAGTCTTTTCAAAGTACGATGACCAAAAAATCCACGACAAGTTTTCTACGGGAGACTTTTATTTTGGCCGCAAGTCATAGCACACATAGCCAAAGGGAACACACATAGCCAAAGGAGTGGGGACTGATGCTCGTTTCGAGAAGCCATATTTACCGCGGGAAACATGCCCTGGACAAAACTGCGTCTTGCCACAGGAAGTATGCCAAAAGAGAGAATGTGCTCCACAGAAATTTTGATCACGGCCACGGAAGGAAAACGAAACCCTAAAACTAGGTTTTTCATGGAAAGGGGATCAATGGCAGCCACTCGCCCGTGCATATCTACTTTGCATAATAATTGGCTTCATTACTATTAATGTGGTGGCTAATATTACTACAATACTGCTACCAGAGAAGAATCATTCATGTGGAAGTATTTCTACGAGTTTATGGAATATATGCCCTATGGCTAGGGTTTGCACCAACAACAGAAGAGCAAACAAAAGAAGAAACACGGAGATAAATACCTGAAATGTGCTCGCCTGCTTTATTTCTACCACTCTACCGCTAGCACCAAGACGCGGAAACAAAGCCAATAATACGAGGTAAAGAGGACAGGTGACGCTGCATAACACTTTTTGGAGTTTGAATGGAGGAAAATTTCTTGTTTTGTGGTATACACGGGAAGAGGCAACCGGACCCGCGCTGGCAAAGCTCCATGGCGCCAACAGGCTGCGGCCAAGCTAGCGTTAATAGCCCGCATCCCAGCCAGCGCTGCAAGCCAGCGCCAACAAGCCACTCCCAGTGCCAACAATCAACGCCCTAACCAGCGACGCCATCAATCATGCCCTAGACAGCCCAAGCGGCGCCATCTTAGCCGTTCAAAGCAGCGCCATCTTCACTAGCCAAAGCAGCGCCATCTTAGCTGTTCAAAGCAATGCCATCTTAGCCGTTCAAAGCAGTGCCATCTTCACTAGCTAAAGCAGCGCCATCTCCGCCATTCAAAGCAGCGCCATCTTAGCCGTTCAAAGCGGCGCCATTCACCTTTCCACGAATCAGGAGCCAACCGTGTCATCTCTGCTTCTCTGTGATCTGGCCAACCAGATGACATCCATCGCTTTACAGACATAACCAACCAGCGCCCATACCGTGGACCAAATTGCAATGTCACCTCTGCCGATCAATTATCAAAGCTGCAGCGCTGATGCCAATGCCCCGTGGCCAAACCAAGTTTATGCGAGACCGTCGATGCAAGGATCGCAGATTCTTCGTGCCGCCTGACAAAGGTTAGCCAAATCTCCCTGACAATCTCCTCATGACTTGTTGTTTCGATCTTATCCTCATCTGTCACCATCTCATGCTTACCCCGCAACAATGCCACTGTTCCGAGCTAAGCAGGGGACTTAATGTTGATGGTGGTTTTTAGCTTAGGGTTAAAATCGTAAAACCTTGCATCGATGTGACGTCACTCACCAAGGAAACGCAGATCCATGTGTGCTAACCTCTCCACTGGCATATTTATTGAGCCGCTCAATATACTTACATGAAATTTATCCAGATCGGCGAATCCCCGGATGTTCTGTAAATTTCGGCGCCTCGCGTATATTCATTTATTATAAGTTCCTAAGAATGCCTTCTATGCTATGTTCTCCGGCTAAACTCTTAATGTTGATATGGCATGACGATTTGTGTTCACTCGCAGCAGAGTAGCACGAATCTCCAAGTATCAAGAATAAGATCTTTGCATAAGGTATTCAATCAGAAAAGCATGTTGCTCTCTGACAACGAACTTAAAAGAGCTATGTGTCGACACATAGAATTCAGTCAATTGTCCTGAATAACTTGCAGAAGTTAGGGTTTCGCACTTCGCACAATATACCAGACCTTGCTTGTCAAAATTAAGCCTAAGCAAACTAAGTAATTAATCCGCCATGGATTAGCAGGTGAAGAACCTCGCTCATAATAAGGAAAAACAGGGAGACGCAGCAAAAAAAAAGAGGCGTGGCCATTCCCAAGGCCAGCTAGCGCCAGTCCCCATGCCCCGACCCTATTTCCTCGACCAATCAGATCGCTTTAAACTCACCACATGCTCACCAGAAGTATAGTCGCGCCTTATGTTTGGCCGACCCCCATTTTGGGCCAATCAAGTTGTTCTGAACTTGCCACCATACATTAAAGGCCAAACGCGCCCTACCACAATAAAATATTGGTCGGCATGCCAACATTCCACTCTACCGCGGCAACTTCGCAACATGCTACCTCGCAAACATGCCACTTCGTGGCAACTTTGTCATAAATAGCCACCCACGGCAATTCCTACTCTCCATGGCCGTTTTCACACTATGGCCTTGCCATAGTTCCTTTAACATAGCCATGGCGCCATTTGCACAAAAGTAGCGCCACGCCGACCACATGCCGCGTGCACTAATTAGGGTTTCGACATGCCAAACCCTAATTTGGGCAAATTGCTACCAAAGCCAAATAACGTTTCCCATAGAAAAGGGATTGGCGTGGCAACAGGGCCAATATTTCCACACCACATGTGGGTCCGACTCCACGGCGCCAAGTTTTGGCCACGCAAACCCCGAATTCTCCCATGGCGCGAAGTTTTGGCCACGCCAAACCCTAATTCTTCCACGGCGCCAAATTTTGGCCACGCCAAACCCTAATTCTTCCACGGAGCCTTGGCCACGCCAAGCCCTAATTCTTCCACGACGCCAAGTTTTGGCCACGCCAAACCCTAATTCTTCCACGGCGCCTTGGCCATGCCAAGCCCTAATTCTCCCACGACGAATTCTTCCACGACGCCTTGACCACGCTAAGCCCTAATTCTTCCATGGCGAATTCTTCCACGGAGCCTTGGCCACGCCAAGCCCTAATTCTTCCACGGAGAATTCTTCCACGACGCCAAACCCTAACTTTGGCCACGGAGCCAATTTTTAGCTTTGGCAATGCCGCAACATCACTGGCATACCACTATGCCGCGGCTACTAGCATGCCGCTATGCCACTGCTACGCCATTGGCATGCCGCTATGCCACGGATACGCCATTGGCATGCAGCTATGCCATGGCTACACTACTAGAATGCCATTAGCATGTGGCTGACGCCACTTCGCTATACAACAAGATGTGACCATAATCAATGGCTATCCTTCTTCATGAGATGCAATCTCAGCCATCCAAGTTCGCCACCGAACTGATGGACTTGTGGCAACTCTTAGGTGACCAACCGCCTAAACTCAGCGACCATGGCTACACCAGGCGCCACTTGCACCATCATGCCACTGGCATGCACAAGTCATGCGGCAATGCCATTGCGCCATTGTCAGGCGCCAACACAAGGTAGACACAATCAACGGCTACCCTTATTCATAAGATGCGATCTCGGCCATCGAAGTTCGCCACCAAACCGGTAAGCTCGCGACAAGTTTTAGGAGACTAGCCAAAACGAGCCTAGCATCACATACTATTTACCTACGACAAGCCTTTCGATTTTAACTTGCCACACGTAGCAAAGTGCTAAATGTTTTCCACGAAAACACTCGAGACATCAAAATATGTCATAAATTAGGGGATGCTCATCAGGGTATTGGTCTGGCGGTTTACAGCGTGCGGCGTGTAATGCGCCCGTTACAAAAAAGTGTCATGAAGTGGGATAATTAGTGGTGGTGAAAAGTAACGGTGTAAACAATTCATTTCCTTCATCATGGAAGCGTAATGACAAGGTTACACGAATTCACTTCCTCATCATGGAAGCATAACGTCCTGAAGCGATTACACGTTACTCTTTTCTTCCACCACTCAATCGTTTCCACTTCCTACGAGACCTACGTTTCACTATGACTTGTATAAATATGTCTCACCTATTTCCACCAAACAACATGTTTTTGTCGGCAACAACACAATATCTAGAAATCACCGGTAGCTTTCCATTACGCTGGCTTGATTCTACTTTCAGATACAAGTCATAAACAACCACACCATCGGAATCAACGATTCTGGTCTCAACACTCTCTTCGCTTCCCTCCCTAAGACCAACCCTTCTCCTTCACTTTGTGATCAAGCAAGCACAGGAACGACCATTTCTTGGTTTAGGCCGGGATTGTACAGATTGATCTCTCGAATCGAGGTACCCCCGTGCAGTACGTTGTTTATGGTTTAGACTCGTTTCTCACCCACACACACGAAATTTCCGAAAACAACATAAACCGTTTTTCACCCTCAAACACACCACAAAGGAGAGAACAAGTTATATATAATGAGGTGGAAGCATCACTTGTCTGGAGTTTTTTTGGAAGTGAACATATATAACTATATATAAGCCAAGATAAAACAAACAATGATACGATAAATTTCCCTTGGAATAGATATGGAAAATGAAGGTAAACCGAAAAATTAGATTATTTATATACAAGTTAACTCAGAAAGCTTTTCCTACCTCTAGACAGTTGATTTGACTAATAAAATTTATTTTATTGAACTTGTTCAAGTTTAGTTCTGATTTTTATTTATAGTCAGGAAACCAACGTCTAAATAAGTATCTCTGTTCATAGTCGTTATTCCTAGGAATAATTCGAGGTATGAACAAACTATCCCGTTTCTTTCTTTTCAATATATCCGCTGCACTAGTTAGTCAAAAAACACCTTTTAATGTACAAATTTCTAAATCCAGATTTAAAACAATTACGAAAGTCAAAGAGGGAAAAAGAGAAAAAGAGAAGAGTTTGAATGAAAATCAATTAAGTTTGTATCTATTAAGAGTTTTAATTAGATTAGTATTAAGCTTAGGTCATTAGTTGTGAAATAAGTTTAGATTAATTTAAGTAAAGGATAACCCGGAGTCATTTACTATAATTAAGACAGCCTTAGCGCACCACAATGGATTGTCAGGCTGTTTGGATACACACCCAGAGGTTGCTTTTTGACTTCTGAAAGCAAAAAGTCAAAAATTAGTATATATGGGTATACAATTACAGAATAACTTCTTGGAAGCAAAATGTTAACTTTTTGTGAAGCAAAATGTTTCTGCACTCTGCTTCTCCCAGAAACACTTCTACTGGTATACAAACGCGCTATAGAGCATCGCCCCCTCAAAAAAATGAGGGGTAAATCGTTCTTAGCTATGCCCATAGTGCGTCCATATGGAAAACCCCATGGTCTGCCTCACCCGTAGGAACCGGCCAAATCATGCTAACGAACCTTCACTAGTCATTGGGTTAAGTGGCAAAATGCCCCAATTTGGACTACCTAGTTGTGAAAATGCCCCGGACGTTAGGCAAAAGATCAAAATGCCCCAAAACGGAATCAAAATGCCCCAAAATGTTAAGTATTCCGTCTGACATGGTTAAGTGGTCAAAACAATAAGCATGTGGCCCCGCACGTGCAAAAATATCTCATTTATACCCTTTTGTAATTCGATCACATGGCTAGATTGCGACACGTGGCTAGTCTATAATTGGACGGCTAGAGATGAGGTGCTTCTATTTACTAAGATGGACATTTCTTTTTCTAAAATGGCCAGCATGTCCTATTAACTAGGATTGCGACACGTGGATATTCTATTAATTGGACAACTGGAGATTTGGTTGTTTATAATTACCGAAATGGGTTTTTTTTTTAAGAGAATGACCACTGTGTCCTATAATTAGAGATTGCGACACGTGTAACATAAGGTCAAATCAACGGCTACAGATTTCGACCGTTGGGGCATCCGACCGTTAGGCAATTCCGACCGTTGTAACAACGGTCAATTTTTGGTTTCGCATGCCTCATATAAATGGGGAATTTTCACAACCTTAAATTAGTATGTTGGCTTTTTTTCTTCATAATGGCTGCTAGCTCAAGTGAGAAAATGAAAATGGTAAGTTCAATTTCAAGAATTTGTCAAAGAACAACATAGTTAGGGGTTAGTATCTTATCCATCTCACTTTAATTTTTTCTTAATTTGCAGGAATGTGAGATGTGCAACGAAAATAATCATCAATCGATTTATTGTCCTTGGATCTACAGTAGGTGTAAATTAGTTCCTTGTAATGGTATTCGGAAACTTTTAAAGGTCAAAGAAGGTGCTAATTCAGGGAAGAAATTCTTCTCTTGCTCTAATCCTATGTGTTCATACTTCGAATGGTTTGATGATGCTATTAAAACCACGGCTTCTCAGTACAAAGGAGGTTGTAAAGCTTGTGTTGGTGATCACAAATTTGCTGATTGTCCTTGGTCACATACTCGTTGTATCAACCCAAAATGCAATTCAACTAAGGTGAGGATGTTAAACATAGCTCAAACATCTTGGAATTATGGTATTGGCTACCTAAAATGCCAAACATGTGAAGATTTCCAATGGGTTTCTGATGCTATCTTTGTGGAAAAACAAAAGCAATTTTATAATTCTGAAGATCAAATTTGTGCACAGTTTAAAGACAAAGTGAAGGTAAAGTGCAGAATTAGAAGTTACTCATGTAAACAAAAGCAATGTAAGAAATTGGAAGGATCTATCAATGTAATGTTAGTTTGCAGAACTGAGTACCTTAAAAAGCATACTTTAAAAACCATAGATCCATAAACAAAATATTGTCAACATTCATAAAACAGAACTGAGTAGTACTATCTCTGTCATTACAAGTTAATAAGTCTAGAAATGCTAAAAGAAATAAAGGAAAACAGGAACCCAACATTTTTGATATTACTGATATTTAGAGTTAGGTTTTCTAATCCTTTTTGATGGTGGCTCAGAAATATTGATTGTGCGGCTAGAAATATTAACAGTACCATGATAAGTCCGGTTAAAGCAGGGGAAGATGAAGGTGTATAAGAAGTACATGGATGTGTTACCTTCCTTTTGGGTGCGGTGGAGGAGGATGGTGCAGTTGTCTTGCCCTTTTCTGGGAACCAGTGAAGAAGTAGATGTTGTAGTAGAAGCAATGCTTTGCCCTTTGACAATGGTGGTACCTCGGTGATTTCTTTGATGCGAGATGATGTTGCTTTCTTTGATGCGAGATGTTGATGCGGTATTTGGTGCCGACAAGGCCTTCCTCATCTTCTTTGTTGGTGCAGCAGTAATACAAAATCATCCCCATTAACGAACACTCCATTCTCACTCCTTTCTTCTTGGGGTTGGATCCAACTGGAGGACCTTGGCAGGTTACGATGTTATGATCAATACCTTTACATACCACGCATTTGTTACTCTTTTGCGCGTCTTGTTCTTCTCATACCAGGACTTCTTTCTTTTGACACAAGGTCTTCCCTTATCTCTCAATCTGTGTGGATGTATAATCTTGATACTAGTCTGCAAAAGAAATAAGGTTAGGGTTAGTATACTTTAAATGCACAGATCTAGAGAATAATAAAAAATAATAATACAATAAAGTAAAAGGACAAAAGTAGATAATATTATTATTGAAAAGATTCTCAAAACAAAAATACTTGAAAACAGACAATGCAAAAAGTTAAAGCATTTGAAAGAAAGGTATGGTTATCAAACCTTATTGGGATACTCATCAATGTCTCCCAATGGTGTTATTGACCATGAGTAGGTGGTCCTATTGTAGTCTCTTTTGTAGTATTTCTTTGCGATACTGCACACATAATTGATCCAATCACTCATCATACATTTATTGCATAACCACATTCAACTATTTAGGTGTAGTTAATTTACTCACTTGGACCAATCGAGATTCAATTTAAACAATGCAACTACACCATGTATGCGGGAACCGCCTCAATTGCCATTGTCGACATGTACAAGATTGTTCTTCCACCCGAACAACAAACACTTTGCTAGTAGCTTTGTTAGTAACCTCATACACTTTGCGCTCTATAGAAGGATCACATTCATAGTTACCTCTAAGATCACACATCACCTGAATGAGATCTTTCCCAGCAGGAACAAGGTCACCAGGTTGCCAAGTTGCAGCAAGCTTTCTTCTATTTGAAAAGAGCACCATCACCAAATGTGTGTACATATCAACCAATTGAGTGAGAGGCTTGTCTCTGAATTTCAGGGCCATGTTATTAAAACTTTCTGAAAAGTTAGAGTAGATGTGCTCACAAGCAACATCATGAGGAAACCATGACCTTGCCCAAGACTTAGGCTCTGCATCAATCAGGTATTGATATGCAGCTGAACTTATCTCTGCAATTTCTTGCATGGCCTCCTAGAAAATAGGTGTCTAAGTTAATTCATTTGATGCAATAAGGCTTGACTGAAAAAAATGAACATTCATTATAACCAAACATTTCGTACCTCCCAGTGATGATACTTGTATGCCTTTGCTGCTGCCAAAGAAGGTGTGTCGATCTTGGATTTACGAATCCTTGGTCAAGAAATTCTTGTATAGATGCCTGGGAAAAAAGAGGCAAACATTAATCAATTCCAAAAATCACATTCGATTCAAAAATTAAAACAAAACTTGTAGTCAAAACAAAATCTACCTTAGGCAGTATCTATGATTTGCCAAAGGAAACAATCTTTTTTGATTCAAGGATGCCCTTCATTCTATCGAGAAATAAAGGTTAGTCCAGGCATATCAGGTATCCTTTTTCTCAATTCTTTTAACATCATAAACCAATTTTCTTCGATTTCCTCATACCAATCATCACACATATAGGAAATACCCCATTTTGACCATCTATACCAAGCTCTTTGAAAGCATCACACCACCTAGCTTACCATTTAGGTGAGCTCCATCTAATCCAATAACCAATCTACAACCATGAAGGAAGCCTTTTATCTGTGCATCATAGGCCACAATGACACTCTCAAATCATTATCTGGACCCTCTTTGGACCAACTGAAATGACCAATCTGTGTTTGGGTTCAATGAAGTAGCAGCTGTGACCAGTTGTGGTTCTTTTGTGTAAGAACTCTCAAATGTTCCATTCCTCTCCGCGAGCACCAATTTATGTGTACAAAAAAATCAAAAATTAGCATTTCACACATACTTTATAGTTATCAGATAAACAAACAGAAGGGAACCAAAACAAGCATCAAGATCATACCCTTGCATTATTAGCAACCCATTTTGGTATGTCAATTTGCAACCGAGGTCTAATGATCTTCTTAGCTATATCATACGCCTTGTCCACTTTGGTGAAGCAACATCCATCGTCTTCAACAAATACTTGGCTACAAATTTTGCATTGCATTTTCTGCTTGTAGTCTTCATTCGGATTCTTACGGGTGTGTTACGTGTTGCATTCTCTAACTGTATTTCGTTGGATCGTCTTCATCTCAAGTACCTTTCTTGCATTCACCATCCAAGCACATTTTTGGGTATCTTTGTAAGTACAATAAGAATAGTGTCGGGTCCTATCTGCCTTCTTTACCTTAAAATCCCTATGTTTCAACACTACATATTCCCTTAAATGATCCTTGTAAGCTTGCATGTTTCCAAAAGCCATACCACTACTTATTTCACCAGGTACAACCTCAGGAACATCTTCATTTATCATTTCTAGACCAAGTGAATCGTTTAAATGCTCACCAAAATCTTCTTGCCACTTCTTTTCTTCCTCTTGAGTGACCTCATATCTGGGAACTTCTTCATCTGAAGTTGCATTCACTGGTGCACTCTGTTGTTCATAAAAACTACCTACATTGAAGTCTTCATTACAATCATCAGGCTCATTACCAATATCTATACCTCTAGCACACATAGAAACCCAATCTTCATAATTGTATTTTTCTTGTGTTTCTTCATCTTCACATTCCTCTTCACTTTCCTCTTCACTTTCATCTTCACCCACCCCTTCCTCATTATATTCCTCAAACAAAAACTCAGGCCTATCATTGGGATGACAGTCATCTGACTGTAGATTAGGTAAATTCACTTGGTCATCATCTTGGTTATCTGCAACAAATGCTTGTGTAGGATTAACTTGTGCTTCATGCACATGGTTTTACGCAGATGCTTGTGTAGAAACAACTGGGTCTTCATGCACAAAATCAAGTCTTGTTGGTCTCATATCACTTACCCCACTAAGACTAGCAGTCTTATTAATTCTTGGACTCCTCCTAACCTCAACCCTTTTACTAAATGTTTTCTTCTTCATTGGACTCATAAAATCGGTCACACCACTTACCCCACTTACACTAGCGAGAATCACAAGTAAAACCCCAATGTTTAATTGTAGGAATAACTACTGATGAACCACAGTCTTACCATATTGTCTTTTTCTGGTTTCCCTTTATTCCAAAATGAAATAAACACCTCCTCTGATTCACACTTATCAGATGCATTCCCATCATCATCATCAAATAAAAACAGTTCTAGTGCAGAATTCATACCCTGTTCATTCACCAACTTTGCTCTTTAGCATAGCCATGAAAGCTTCTCCACTTGGTACCGACTTTACAACCAAAGCAATAAAGGTCCTTAAACCTCCGCCTATATCTCGTAATCCATAAATTCCTATCCTCACTACCCATTCTGAAACATTTAACAAAAATGACACAATAGTCAATGAAAGAGACACAATTATGTTTCAACACAAAAGGGTTAATCAACACACATAAGAAGAGATAGAAGATAAATTTATTGCCACTTTAGTGATTTTGCAAGTAGCAGCACTAAATTCAACAACACAGAGACATGGAGATATAAATTAAGCATAAATAGATTGCATATGTGAAAGAGTTTAGCAATTGTTAAGCACTAAAAAGTCTTCAAATATGCCTCAGACAACACCAAGCATAGATAGAAGTATAACCAAAACAAGTAGAAGCATAAACACATAACTTTGTGTATAACCATATCATCAATTTGACCAAATAGAAGCATAGCTAGTATCCTCAAGTTCAAAATTCATATACAAAGTTCATATATACCCATTAATTCATCAATCATGGAAGCAATTTTGTATCCAATTTTGAATTTCCACTAAGTTAAATAAGATACAGGCCAAAGCAATAATAGCATACCCTCACTGCTTGTGTATATAATTCATTCTAAGGCAGTAAAAGGGTTGAGCCATTGTTTTACAGTAATCACCATAGTTGTAATTAGAGAATTCAAAGAATGCACAGAATTAGCCATGCCACTGTAGTGATTTTACAGTAATAATACCAAAATACATGTAATTCATATGCAAAAAGAAAATGAAATATCCCCTAAATTGAAATATCCACTTTTTCATTAAAACCCCCAAATTAGAATCCCCAAATTTGTTTCTTTCAAACCCTAATTAGAAAGAGAGATGTCGACACAATTCAAACACACAATTTTATAATCCCTAATTTCGTTTATTCAAACCCCAATTAACCGTCTTTGAAACCTAATTTTATTTCCCTAAAACCCTAATAACAAGCATGTAGTGAAACCCATCCTATAGATTACTGAAACCTTAATATCATTTCTACTCTCGAAACCCTAATCGCAGATACCAATTTCACATGGTTTGGTTTCGAAAACCATAAACTGAAAAACAAATTTAGGGTTAAAAGTTACCTGTTCTTCACCGGGTTAAGAAACGCGATCTCCTTCTCCGTCTCATCTATCTTCTCGATCCGCAATCCAACTGTCTCTCGATCTCTCTCCCTCTCTCTATCTCTCGATCGCTCTCTGTCTCTCCATCTCTATCGCTCTCTGTCTCTCTATCTCGATTTGGATTTCTGTGGCTCAAACAGGGGCAGTGCAAAGATAAGAATAGATGCACTCGTGTGTACCACACGAGTGATACAGGTGTCACACAGTTTGCACGTGTCGACAGATCAAAATGCACGCGTGTCATTTGTTTGCACTGCCCACGTGTTATGACGTCATTAGCACATGTGTGACATCATGTAGGGCGGCTATCTCTGTCGAAGGGCAAAAATGACATTTCACAACACCGTTGACCAGTCAAAGGTTGTCAAAATGCCCCAATTTGACTATTATAGGTAAAACTAACGGACTGGGGCATTTTGATCTTTTGCCTAACGTCCGGAGCATTTTCACAACTAGGTAGTCCAAATTAGGGCATTTTGCCACTTAACCCTTAGTCATTTAGTCTGCCTTCTCCTTCAATTGAACATTTGGCGGGTACATTTCTCTAGTCGAAGATGAGCAGAGTAGAAGAAATCACCGCAATTTTAACTGAAATCGCGTGCCATTTACAATCTCAACAACAAGATTTCACCACCAATTTAACATCCACTATATCATCTTTGAATCAAACTCTAAACCTAAATACGAATGAAGGAGAATCCAGGGTTAGGGTTTTGGAAACTACCCTTTCTTTGATGTGTTTCAAAACCCCCCAGGTATGGTTTATTTTTCAAATTTCAGTACTTAGTTTTCACTAATTGGTGGTTTTAAATTCTGGGTTCTTGTTTTTCAGGTGTTTAATTTGATGGTGGAAGATCTAGTACAGACGATTGTCACGGTTTTGAAGTCATCGATTATGTGTAAAGTTTTGCGTTTTCAGAAAGAGGAGTTTCTACAGATTGGGAGTTCGATATCGAGGTTTGATTGCGAAGAGTTGGTTAGAGCTTGTTTAGATATTATCGAGAGACTACAAGGACATCATGGTATGTGCTAATAATTATGAGGTATTTTCTGCAATTTTCTAAAGGTTTTCTGTGTAGTTTTGATTTCATTAGTCCAATCTGTTTGTCTCCAATTTTGCTAAATTTCTAAAGGTTTTTTGTGTAATTTTGATTTCATTAGTACCCTCTACTGGTTCATTAGTGCAGTAGTTAGTGGCTTAGTGCAATATTAAGTGTTCCCTTAGCACAATGTTCTTGCATAATGCTCATGTTTGCAGGAACCCTTTCACATATGTTGTTTCGTGCTGTGTTGAGAGCGACAGCATCAGCTTCTTCTCATCAGATGTTGTCCCCATTTCCATATATCCGGAGTATTCAGCAATGTCACCAGAAAAACACTTCTTTCTACAAACTACATTCTCTTCTGCCGGAAGAGATCTCTACCAGTGACAGCGATATACCTCTAAGGTATGCCTAAGTTTAGTATTCACAAGTCCATTTTAATTTCATCTATGGTAGCCGATGGTGTGATTTTTCAGGTCAGTGGATATACCAGATGTCAAACATGCTCTTTGTGACTTGTATATCCTTGTACATGTTGTTCAGGATCGTTTTCCTTTTGGGTAATTTGGTAAACTTTTCTTGTCCATAAATGTCAACTTGGTGATCATTTTGAATCTTTGATAAAATTATTGGTCATGAGCCAATATGTTATGCTTGCATAGATTCTATGACTTATCTTTTATAGTGCATCCAGCACAATTGTGGTCTTGTTTATACCATCGGTTAGGCTTGTAGATTGTCCTTCAAATTTCTAATTTATGAAATGTAAATGTATCAGCGCTCTCCAGTTTCCTCTGTCCTCTTTTAGTAGCATGTATCATTTCAAATGCGCAACAAAAATGTATATTCAAAATGCTTAGTTTTTTTTGCTTGGATTTTTTTTTTCCTATGGTCCTAAATCAGAGGATTCAATGCATTTGTGAACCCTCGAAATACCACTAACAAATATTGAATCAGGCTGAGAAGATTCATAAGTCCATCTTCAAAAAATATGTGCTGTACTTCGTTCTGACACATGTTGTCCTTTTGTATCTTTCGGTATTTGTATTTTGAAAATAATGAACTTGGATATCCTTTTCTTAAACATTTCAGGTTACTCGTGTGGTATCTTGATCCATTGACTTTAAAACATGATATCTCAAGTATTCTGTCCGAGTCTTCAACGAGGCCGTTCCTTTATCTGAAAACAGAAATGCATGAAAGAATGAGATGGCGTTCAATAGTCTTATCTTTGGTCCTTTCTCCTACTATATTTATTCAAACAAGAGCCTTGTTGCACAACTGGTTTTTGGTGACGTAAGTTCCAACTTAATATTCGTTTTTGTTTTACTATGTGGAACTACAACTTATATAGTTATTCATGCTTTGTTATAAAGTACTCTCGTTTGTGTACTCGTTAATAGATTCAGTTACTCACCAGGCAGCTACTTTGCGTAGGGGCTCGACTTCCGTTCTACAGCTTCAGGTCGTAGTAGTCTTGTCAGTGTTAGATGTACTTGCGCAGCCAATAAGGTGGGGCCTGTCCATGGAAATGGGTTCTAAGCTGCCTTTTTCTCTGGCTTATTTTCCACACAAACAACCTCTGTTGCTGATGCTAGCTGGACCAGTGTCATGCAAAACTTTTCTAGAGTTGGTTCATTTTATTAAAGAACTGATACTTCAGGGTGATGACCATTCTGACCTAATTTCAAAGCGAAGTTCAATTAACGCAAGAATGATAGATCACAAATCTACATGGTAATTCTCTTCATTAATCTGAATAACTACTCGCGATTCTGAACTATTATGATTGGAACAACCATGTATTTGATTAAATGAGGTATTGCAGGGCACTATTGATGAACTTTCCGGTTTGGTTCTACTTCTCGGCTTCCTTGTTATTCACTGGAAGAAACTGCACAATAGGAGCAGTTAAAGCTCAATTGCACGACTTAGAGAAGATTCGCGATGCAGCTTCAGGGTATCTGACATGGATTCTGAGCCCAACTAATGAATACCTTTCTGATTTGCTCCTTAATATTTTCACGGAAAAATCAAGATCTTTTGAAAAACACGGGCTAGATACACACAATGTTAATGCCAGTGTCAGGAGAAAACTTGGGAAACTAAAAGTTCGTCAAAACAAGAATACTATGGCATCCAAAGAGTATGATGGTCATGCAATGAGTCTCTGGCTTAATGAATTCCATGATTGTCACAAAACCTTCTGCAAAAGAGCTGTCAATGATAGGGAATTGATTGGAGAAAAAACCCAGAAAGTTCTTGATCCTAGGCATAGTTTGTTATTCAGAAGGATTCCCTTGGGCATCTTTATTTGGGTTTCTGATATAAATGAAGAGGCATGCCAATGTCTTTTCCACTATGCTGCTTCAGGTTCAATCCTTCCGCATGATAACAAAAAGTCGGCTATGTTCTCTCGAAAAAATGATGAGAAAGAGGATGCCATAGAAGGTGTCCAACTTGTTTTTGATCTGTTTGATGTTATTGAAGAAATGGCAGAATCGATATTTGATAAGGAAAGTGAAGGAGACGAATTTGTTTGCCGGTTGAAAGTAAAAGCTGTGAGGGTTTTGGTTATGTATCTGGAAAAGCTTCTGAGTTTTCAAACTGATGAAGCTGACGGGGCAATGTTGATGTTTACAGATCTTCAAAGGAGATTATCAATGTGGAAGCATCAACTTGGAAAGAATTTTCAGGGTTACGAAGATTTAGATGAAATTTGTGATGCATTAAATTTTAAACTAGCTTGAGCATTTAGAAGCAGAAAGATAAGGAAGTTTTGGTAAAATTTTGTTTGCTTACATTTTGTCTAGGGAGAGCAATATATTGGTACAGGCAATTTATGACTCTCTTCTTCTGTTGCAAGTTGTAGCAAGTACCAAAGCCCATATCATATGAATTGATAATTGGAATGGGACCCACACTCCAAATCCGCGCATGGACGTTTTAAAAGAACACAGACAACACTTTCGCTTTCTCCTGCTGTCTTGCATTTAATTTGTAGAAAATTCTCTTTTTTTGAAATTCTCCCAAGCAGAGCTGATCCTGTGTCTAGAAGGGCCCTGCGCGAAAATTTTTCATAAAAATATCAAAGGATAACTTTAAACAGGGGCGGTAACACATATTTTAAAAATTTAAAATGAAAAAAATGATACCATCTCTATTTTAAGAATGGGGAGATTGTTAAATAAGAACCTTTTTTCTGTTGATGTCCACCTATCAGAATATGAATACGCCCGGGCAATATCTAACTAATTATGTGTCTGATACAAATCATCGAGAAAATGAAAGCTTGGTGGATGAATCTTTTAAGCAACTTATGTCATGTGTGTCGTGACTGTTCAAGTCTCATTGGGAGCTTTTTTTTCTTCTTTTGAATAATAACCAATGATAGCTTGTTGGAGGACCTGATATGGGATCTGACTACTCTCACTCAAAGCCTACAACTTATATGAATGCGGCAATTGTTGGTTCAGTTTCTCCGCTACTATCATCTGAAAATTACCAAGATTATGGATCTTGCTTCCATGTTTTGGAAACTAATAACACTACTGATACATCAATTGCCCATGATAATGATGTCTAATCAATTTTTAAATGTACTAATAAATGTTTGGAAGAGTTAGTTTGAAAGGTTTGAAAAAAGAATTTGCATGTTGCAAACATGGCTTCCTTGTGAATATGAGGAAAATACTTACGCACTCGACAAGAATACTTCAATATTACTCCTGATTAGAGAATAATCATGATTCAAGAAGACCCACGGCCACTAACAACCAAATCCAAATGAGGCATAGCTCCCATAACTCCTTCATCTTCTCATTACTCGAATGGCTGCAGCAAACATACCGACTATTGTACTGGGAAAAAAGGCCCTCGTCAGAGCTGGGCCCTGTGCGGTCGGACGGCCTGCACGGCCTCAAGCCCGGCTCTGCTCCCAAGTCCTTCCACTTTCCTAATACGACCGGGGCGTGGTGAGGCGGCCACCTTTAAAAGAGCATGCAGTTTTAAAGCTAACTCGCCTCGCACCAATATTGTTTTTTGCTTATTTTTCATATTCTTTAAAGTTTTCCCCAGTTTTAAACCCTAACCTTCTGAGGTGAGAGTGTTCTTTTTGGGATTTTGCTTTACCCTGAAGATGATGATGAAGAAGATGAAGGTGAGCGCTTCTTCTTCTTCCTCCTCTAGTTCATTGCCGTCAACTGATCAAGGTTGCAAAACTACGCATATAGGAGAGGATATCTGGTTCGAAATCTTCCTTTTACTCCCTTTAACTTCGATTTTCAAGTTCAAGTGTGTTTCGAAGATATGGCTATCACTTTTATCTAACCCAAATTTCATTAGCAAGTGGATTAAACACCACAACTCAAATAAATCTGTCCCATGGGCATTACTTTATGTTATTCGTTCATTCAAATTTAATGACCGGCCGGATGGTCCCCGGGAATTAAAATTATCGGAGTTCTCGACTTCAATTGCGTCTCTTGGGGTTAGGGTGAATTCAAAACTCATATCATCTCATGACGGATTGTTTTTAAGTTTTTACCATCGCAGTTATGTGAAAGGAACGAAAAGTTGCATGTCGTAGGTTCAAGTAATGGGTTGGTTCTGTTAGCACCAATTACACCGACTAGATATTTTGTATGTAATCCCCTCACCCAGAAGTGGGTTTCACTTCCACCACCACCCCAACCTTTTGTGTCTCGTGCGACTATGACTGGTTTCATATGTGAGTGCTTACCATCCACATGTTACAAAGTTGTGCGCATCCCTACATACGGAAATAACAAGATAAAGCTCAGCATTGATATATTTTCTTCTGATAAGAACGAATGGAATACCTGTGAAGTTTCATGCCCTGAAGATTTCACTTGGAGCTGTAACGGTTTGGTTTGCCATAATGGGAATTTGCTTTGGATAAAAAATCAAAATAGAATTCTGGCGTACAATCATAACAAAAACGAATGTAGGATGATTGACTTGCCTGCTGAAGAGATGGGTTATTTACTTGAGAGACAATGGCTTTACATGTCTGAAGGTTCGATTTGTTGCGCTAGAGTTCGGAAGAAAAGACGGAGTTTCAGTTTGAGTGTTTGGGTGCTTACTGAGAACTGGCAATTGTTGCACAAAGATATACAGTTAAAAGAAGAAGAAAAAGATTTTCTTGCAAAGGTGAATTCTGAGTGGTTTTCATTAGCTTTTGATCCAGTAGACATGAATGTTATTATAGTCTGTATCAAAAACTGCATATGGGAATACAAGATTCGAACAAGAAAATTAGAAAAGCTTTGCGAGATTCCATGTAGAAGAAGAGGTGAAATGATTGAAGTGGATACAATTGCTCACCCAATAGTGCTAAAGCTTTTGCCAACAATACTTCCAGCACCAGCCCTCTTGGAAAACCACATCATTTGATTTTGGTAAGCGGTAAGTAAGTATATGCTACAAAGTGTAGATTTTTAACGTGAACAGTTTCGTGTGTCCTTTACCCTTGTTGGTTACTTTATCCTTGTGACCACGTTCCCAGATCTTTTGATTTGATTTCTCCTCCTATTATATGTTGTTCTTCAAACCCTCTTTGCGGTGAGCATTAATGCTATCACCTGGCTCTATAATGGCACATAAGTCTCTTTCCTTCTCTCCTATATCTGCCAATGTAATGCACACAGTTTAGATTGCTAACTATACCCCGTTATAAAAAAGATTGATTTTACTGGGATGGTTGTAGATGTAGAAAATCCTACTACTACATCCGAATGAAGTGTACTAAGAAGTAAACAAACAAAAGCATCAAAGAACACAAGATTTACGTGGTTCGGTATGGTTACCTACGTCCACGGGGTTAAGGGATGATCTTATTACTTCACGCAAGATTACAAGGATCCAACACACACAATAATGCTCACAAAATGCCTAATACTACTCTCCTTTCTCTCTCTTTTTCTTTCCAAAAATCCTCCTCTCTACCTTCCTACACGATCCCTATTTATAGCTACAGGCGGTGATACATCAATATTACAGTGTTGAGCCTGGTATAGCTTCCTGGATGTTCTTCTCGGGCGACTTGCTGGTGCCTCGGTCGATCTCTACTTTTTCTTGAGCCGAGTCATTTAGCCGAGTGGTGTCATCGCCCGATGTCGTCCGTTGGGTGGATATGATCGGCATCGCTCTTCAAATGCTTGGCCGAGTCTTTTTCGGCCGAGCTTCTCTCATCTCCTTACCGACCATGTCGTTGCATTAATTGTCCTCGAACTCGACGAGCATCACATCAAAGTTTTTCCCCTTTATGTCGACTTCCTCGAGTCCGTCTCCTATTCCTCTTTCCCGTGCCCAGGCCTGATGAGGTGATCCAGTACTTCTAGTACTCGTTTCGCCTGGTGCGCCCTTAGTCAGGATGGTTCCACCTAGCTCCATGGATTATTTGCACCTACATTTATGCCCCTTCTTCCACTCGTGTGATCGACACGTGGGGAAGAAACCGCCTCGTCTTCCCACGTCCTCGGTCATGCCGGTTTTCCGCCATGCTGTTCCCCACTTCCTTCGTGCGTTGCAACCGGTTTACCTTCCTCGTCGGTTACCACTGGAGAGGTTTATAAACCTGATTCTTAAACCTCATTCCCCCTTTACTTTTCCTTAGCCATTTTTTCTCCTTCTCTCCGTTTTTATATGCTTCTCCTTCATTATCATTAGTTATCTTTTCCAAAGGTTTCTTTCCTTTTTCCCCCATTGTCCTTCATTTTCCTTGTTTCCGTCACCGCTGCAACTTCCGATTTTGGTCGTATTTTTGCTCCTCTGGTCGTTTCTTCTACTAATTTTCATGGCATCTTCGAATCCTTCCATGACGGACAAAAGGTGCGTGAGCTATGTGTTTTCTTATGAAGACGGTGTATCGCTCGATTCTTTGTTTGCTATAGAGAGCCCTTCTAAGCATGATTATCGTGCTCTAGATTCTATCTTTTCTGATAACCCTTCTTCGTTTTCATGTAGGGCTGACAAGAGAGTTGCTAAAGATTTGTCGGATGAGCGATTCATTCAGCAATTGAAAGATGAGTTCGACCTCCATGGTTATGACGTCAGGCTCTTGTCGGGTCAAAAAGGCGTTTTAAAGAAAGATGATGTCCTAAAGTTTCCTCACTCTGCCGAGGCGACCATTGTCACCAAGGGCCAATTGGAGCTCGGGCTTCGTTTTCCTCTGTATGATCCCAACCGACCGTTTTGGTATGAAGCCCTCTCCAAGATCCGTCCGTCTCGTGCCTTAGCTCAATGGAATGGCAATACCTTTCGTATTTTGTCCGAGTGGGAGAAGCGCAGCCGAGGCGAGTGTTCTCCTACTACTTGGTCCACTTATCATCCTTCTCAAGCGGGTGACTATACTCCCGCCAGTTTCGCTGACAATTATCGAAGCGGGACTGCTACCAATGGCGATCTTGCCGGTTTTGCTGTCAGCCCTCATCGCCATAAGACTCTTCCCAGAAGGTGTCGGGAAGCTTCTATTGGATGAGGATCCCCGAGGGAAAGAGTTCAACAAGCATGCCCGTCATACTAGTGACACGGCTTGGGATCGGGTTCCATTGGCTATTTCTGGTCCTCTTCTGAGTGGCAAATTTCCTCCTCCGGCCGAGTTTTATCCTTTCTGGGTGGTCAATATCGAGTGGGTAAGTGTATTTCCCTGTTTTCTAGCTTGATCGATTGGCTCGGGCGACTTGCGGGGTGATGTTTTGATTTTTTGTGTTTCTGAGACTAAGTCCCGTGTGTTCCTTCCGAGTCTTTTGTTCCTCGGAAAAGAGATAGAGTTGCGGGAGCCGAGGAGGAGACATGGAAGGTAACAAATATACTCATTTTTTTATTTGACGTACATGTACGTGCCCCTATTTGTTGCCTTGCATAGTTCTGACATCGGCTCATGTGCAGAAGCTGAGGGTTGACAAAGGCCTGGTGGCGCTTCGGCGAGGGACGGTGAGGATCCCGATGATCGGCTGCCTTTATCACATTTCATGAGGAAGTCGCCTCAGAAATCTTCTGATGTTTCGTCTACCCTTGTAGGTGGAAAGCCCAAAGGGAGGGGCAAGGAACTTAAGGATGATATGCCTGCCCCGGAGGAGACTATGCCCCGGGAGATAACTGATGAAGGAATTGTTCTTGCCGATGTCGTTGTGTACCTCGTGTCTGATGGTGATGATGATGATGGTATTTTTGATGAGGAAGATGATATCGACGGCAATGAAGGAGAGCCGGAACAAGCGGAGAAGTCGGGTGGTGGTGGAAACCTTGTGAGCAATCGTGATGTGGAGAATGTTGTTGTCGGAGGCGAGTTGTTGGAGCCTCTTTCTTCTGTGGTTCCTAATTCAGGCAGCAGTACCTCCTTCACCGTTTCGGGCCCTATGTGAAATTCTCTTGGGGCCCTCATTTCTCCTGAATTTGCCTCTCTTTCCGATGAGGAGAAGATCAATGATGTCTCGTTGTATGAAACTGGTCTGAAAAGTACCTTTGATCTGCTGGTGAGTTGAGTTGTTCGGGTGACGCCCTCATGTTTTGTGGTAAGTGCTGACTATGATGGTGTTTATAGGATATCAACCGCTCGTTGTTGAATGCTGCCATCCACCGTAGGGAGGTCGCCGAGAGAGAGGATCTTCGCCTCTCGTTACAGCAGGAACGTGAGCGATGCCGGGGGTTGGAGAAGCAGTTGGCCGAGACCCAAGGTATTTATTTTACTTTCAACTAGTTATGATTGATCTTGTGGTGCCAATATCCCGAGCTTAGCACTACCCGCTGGCCGAATCTTCTAGTGCGGAGGCCGATCTTTGCCACGAGGTGTCGTTTGTTGAAAAGGGAAGTGAACATAGAACGGGATCACGTTTCGAACTTACAACAGAGAATAGTTAATAAGGATGCTAAGATCGATCGTTTAGAGACCGAGATCGAAGATCTTCAGTCCAAACTGCATCGCTACGAGACTTTTGAGTATGTCCCCGAGGAAATTGATAATCTTAGGGCGAACTTAGCTCGGTTCCAAGGTATCGACGCCGATAAAACATTGTTGGCCGACAACTTAGAGAGACAATGTGGTCCTACCGAGACTTCAGTTCGAGATTTGCATGCGGTCCTCGCCTCCGGATCTTGGGGGAGAGGGATGCCGAGAAGTGTAGCCGAGAATCCCTTGAGAAGCTTAGCGAGTCCAAGAAGGTTTCTGAGGAGTTGGAGTGGGTTCGCGCTCAATTATCAGGTCTGCAGATATCCCACTCCCGGCAGAGGGCCGAATGGAGTGATCATAAGAAGTACTGCCCCACTAATGAGTTTAACGAACAGCGATATCTAGAACTTTCTTCAAATATGTCTTCTCTCGAGTGTAGCTTGTCTGAGTCTGAAGAGACCATTAGGGTAGTTGCCCCTTTGTTGGAAGGTGGTGTGCCTCGTATTGTGCTTTCCTAGTCATTGTCTTAGTGTTGTTATTGTGTGACTGACCGTCCTTGTTGTTTTGGCAGCCGAGCAGAAGAAGGTGGAATCGTTGGAAGAATAGAATGCCCGATTGAGGGGGAGGGAGTCTCAGTTGCTCGAGCGGGTGGCCACTGCCGAAGCGGCGTCGATGCAGCTGGCGCAAGATCTTACTGCCGAAAAGGCGAAGTTTAATGATTAGCTCGTCTCGAAGGTTAAAGCCGGTGTGAAGGTAGTGCTTGATAAGAAGCGGGCCGATGCCGCTGCTAAGAAGGCGATTCCGGGGCCCGTTCCTTCTAAAGAGTGAACATGTATTTTGCAGCGCTGCGTCGCTATCTCACCCTTTCCCATGGGTTGTAATCTGCTCGAACACCTTTAATTTCTTGTAAACTTTTAATGGGGTGCTGCGTCGCCGATTTGGTTGTCCTTCTTGCTACCGACGCTATTATGCATGTTACTGTTCTTATTTATGTTATGCTGACGATGTGTGGTTTATTTTTGGCGACCTAGTTACATATGCCTGCATAAATAGATAGATTAATCATAAATGTCGTTTCTGTCGAACACACTCAACAAGGAGGATCATCGGGCCCAATGCCATGTCCCGATTGAGGTATCTCATCACCTTCTTTCAAGATTGTTCTTTCCTAATTTTTATGGGATCGATATCCCAAGAAGTTATCGATTAACCTTGTTGGGCAAGTGATTTCGGCCACTTGCGAGGGGAGCAATGTTGACTGCTCGATTGTCGAGTACTCATGCCCCGACAATCGGCCACTGGTTTCCAACCGCCAGGGCCCTAGGACTACCTCGGCACTTGCACACTGCCATCGCCCCGAGTTCGAATAGTCCGTCTTAGTGTAAGTCGCCCCGGCACTTGCACAATGCCATCGCCCCGGGTTCGAAACGACCATTCAGACGCACTTGTCATATTTCCAACCCCACGTGGACTTTCACGAAAATAAATGTCAAGATATTATACCTGGTCTTATGGATGATATAGCTTTAGTCGCGTAGCATTCCACGGTCGTGGCTCAGGTGTTCCGTCCGGTTTTAGTATCTTGTATGCCCCTTCACCAACCTTCTCAACAATGGTGTAGGGTCCTCCCCATCGTGGTGCTAGCTTTCCGCCTTTTTTATCACGTTCATAATTGGGTAGATGCTTTAGTACCAACTGCCCTGGTTGAAATTCTCTGGGTCGAACCCGTTTGTTGTATTCTCGCCGGGATTCTTCGTTGATAATTTTCCATTTTCTGCAGGGGCCATCTCTTTGTTTCTTCTAGATCGTCGAGTTTAGCTAGGATAAGATCTGCTGAGATGTTTCGTCTCCATGCTTCGGTTCTTGTGGTGGGTATCATTGCTTCTGTGGGAAGGATGGCTTCGGTCCCATATGTTAACATGAAAGGCGATAATCCGGTCTCCTCTCGGCGAGTTGTCCTATATGCCCACAAAACGTTATAAAGTTCTTCGCACCATTCTCCATATTCCCCGTCAAGCTTCTTCTTCATGTTATCGGCGATGGTCTTGTTCGTGATCTCGGCCTGTCCATTGATTTGGGGGTACAGGGGCGTAGACTTGCTCTTTCGGATGTTGTAGGTGTTGAATAGCAGGTCGATATTCTTGCCCTGTAATTGTTTCCCATTGTCAGAGACGATTGCTGCCGATACTCCAAAGCGACATATGATGTGTTCCCAGATGAATCGGAAAACATATTTATCCCGTATGTGTTTCAATGGAGCGGCCTCAACCCATTTAGTAAAGTAGTCGGTGGCTACAATTAGGTACTTCCTCTGCCCCGATCCGACGTGCAATGGTCCCACGATATCGATCCCCCATTTAGCAAAAGGCCAAGGGCTGATAAAGGAGTTTAATGTTACTGCCGGTGCGTGTATCTTTTTCCCAAATTTTTGGCATTCGTCGCAGACGAGGGCCATATGCCTCGCGTCCTCATTCATGTACGGCCAGAAGTATCCTATGGTTTTGGCTCATGCCGCTAGGCTATGGCCTGAGCTGTGGTTTCCCGCAGCCCCATAGTGCAATTCGTTGAGGATCGTATGCCCTTCTTCTTTACTCAGGCATCTTAGCAATGGTCCCAGGTATGACTTTCTGTTTAGGGTGCCGTCTCGAAGTTCGTACGCAGCTGCTTTGCTTTTGATTTTGTTGATCTCGGGTCGCCCCTTGGGCAACTTTCCTGTTTCGAGGTATTCGTGAATCGGTTTCCTCCAATCATCGGCCCGATATTAATCAGTAGTGGTTGCCGCGACATGTGCGCCGATATCCACGGTCTCGGGTACTGAAGGCATTAAGACTCTCATAACTCTGATGCCTTCAACACTTGAATCTATCAACATGGAAGCAATGTACGCCAAGGCGTCCGAGTGGCGATTGTCCTTTCTACAGATATGCCGAAACTTGATGCTCGGTATCTGGCCGATGTAGAATTGGACGAGATCCCAGTATTTCTGTAGTAGAGGGTCATGTATGGCGTATTGCCCGCTGATTTTTCGGACAACTAGCTGGGAGTCGCTCGTAAGCCGTACCTCTTGGATTCCCATCTCCACTATCAAGCGCAAAGCATGTACTACCGCCTCGTATTCTGTGACATTGTTAGTCGCTTTAAACTCAAGCCTAAAGGAGTGGACCATCTTTTTCCCCTTTGGCGTCATGAAGACCAATCCCAAACCCGATCCGTCTTTATTGGATGACCCATCCACGAAAACCTCCCATCGTGTCGGGCTGCATGGCTCGAGCAGGTCGGACGGGTCCTCTTGGTCTTCCTCCATTCCGGGTATGTCTTCTACTTCGTCTTCGTCGCGAGGGGAAGTCTGCGGGGAAGTCGGCCACCGTTGCCGTGCTTTTACCGCTGTTCTCATTTCGTAAACAATGTCGAACTGCTTTATTTGCGCACTCCACTTAGAGATCCGTCCCGACCTGGATGCATTGTCGAGTACTGACTCTATGGAGGACTTTGTAAGCACCCGGATCTTGTGGGTTTGGAAATACGTCCGAAGCTTCTGCGTTACAAACACCAATGCTAATATTAGTTGTTCGATCCTGGTGTAGTTCCTCTCGGATGGATTCATGGTCTTGCTTATGAAATACACCGGCTTTTCTTCCCCTCCCACGTTCTTGACTAGTACGGCACTGATGGCGTGACCGGTTGCCCCAAGATATAGTGTTAGTATGTCCTCGGGCTCGGGTCTCTGTAACACCGGTAGATTCGCGAGATGTTGCTTGATTTTTTGAAATGCTTCTTCACACTCCTCAGTCCATTTAAACTTCTCTCCTTTTCTTAATGTCCCGAAGAAGTCCTTGTACTTGTCGGACGACCGAGAGATGAATCGCCCTAAGGCCGCCAAGTTCCCATTTAATCGTTGCACGTCTTTGATGACACATGTGCGATGGCATTTCCACGACGGCTCTGATTTTATCTGGGTCGGCTTCGATTCCTTTGTCGGTGATTATGTATCCTAAAAACTTGCTCGAGGTGACCCAGAAAGTGCACTTGGCCGGATTTACCCTCATCTTGTATGTCCTCATGGTTTGGAATATGCCTCGGAGGTCGTTGATGTGGTTGTTGGCCACCTTGCTCTTGACCAACATATCGTCCACATATACCTCAATGGTGTCGTGTATTTTATCTTCAAACATGTCTTCCACCAACCTTTGATAGGTGGCGCCCGCATTTCTCAATCCAAACGGCATTTTGGTGTAGAAACACAATCCTCTTGGTGTGAAGAAGGATGTATGCTCTTGATCTTCGGGGGCCAGAGGTATTTGATTATATCCCGAGTATCCGTCCATGAGTGTTATCGCCTTATACCCGACTATGGATTCTACTAGCTGATCGATGCTGGGGAGGGGGAAGCTGTCCTTTGGGCATGCTTTGTTCAAGTCACTATAGTCGATGCAGATTCGAACGCCCCCATTCCTTTTGGGGACTATCACCATATTAGATATCCATTATGGGTATTGGGCCTTTCGAATGATTCCTGCCGCGTGCAACTTCTTCAACTCGGCCTCCACCGCCGGTTGTAACTCGGGTGCGATTCTTCTCATCTTTTGTCTGATAGGTTTGAACTTGGGGTCTATCCGTAGGTGGTGCGAGCAGACTTCCGGGTCAATTCCTTCCATATCGTGCATTTTCCAAGCAAATATGTCCATGTGCTCCTTCAAAAGAGTTGTCAACTGCTGAAATTGTTCGTTTGTCAAGAGACACCCAATTCTCACTAATTTTGGCTCCTCCTCGGTGCCCAGATTGACTTGTCGGGTTGGTTCTAGGGCCGAGAAGTTTTGCTTTGGTTCTCCGATTGTTACCGGCTCCTGTGATTGCTATAAGGTCCTCTTTCTCGCCGGCTTCATAGGTAGCGATGGCTTGTGACATTACCCTTTCCAGCTCCTCTCCCGCCTTTATTTCCTTAGACTTGTTCTTTTCTTGTCGTTTCCTTGACCGCCTCTCCTCATTCCGCTGGACGTCTATCTGCACGCACTGCCTCGCCGCCTGGGGGTCGCCTAGCACCTCTACCACTCCTCGATAAGATGGGAACCGCAATCTTTGATGATAGGCCGAGGCGACTCCTTTAATTCCCGCAAGCCAGGGTCGACCCAGAATCGCTTCGTATGGTGACACAACATCGACCACGCAAAAGGTGGTGAGTGTGTCAAGGAATCCCTCTCCGTCCGGGACTCGGAGGGTGACTTCTCCTTGGTACCGTCACCGCATGCGTTGAAGCCGTAGATTCGATAGGTTGACGGGATCAGGATGTCATCGGACAATTCCATCCTCTTGAAAGTGTCATAGAACAGGACTTCGACTGAGCTGCCGCTGTCCATTAATATCCTGCGGACGCCCCATTCCTCGATCAGCAGAGTTATTACTCAGGGATTCCCGTGTGCTTGGCCGTTCAATGGGACGTCTTTCGCTGAGAAGGTGATTGGCTGCATCATCCATGGTTCCATGGGCAGGGTCTTGGCCACACTGAGGATTTCTTTGCCCGATCGATCCCTTTTATGAATTCTCGAGGTGATACCAGTTCCCAAGTCGTACCCTTGAGTTGCCGAGTGAGATATGGTGTTGCAGGCGAACTGGGTGCCACGATTGATTCTTATTTGGTGCACTGGGACGTCGGGCTGAGCAGGTGTCGGCGGTGTCTTGACGAAATGCCGTAAATATCCATCTCGGATTAGGTGCTGGACGATGTCTTTCACTTCCCTACAATCGTTAGTCGAATGGCCACGGAACTGGTGATAATGGCAGAACTCCGGGTGGTTCCTCGTTTCGTCGAACTGAATTCCCCGAGTCTTGGGATATCGGATATCATTCCTCTTTTCAACTTCCTTGAATATCTCTTCTAATGGTGCATTTAATGGGGTATAAGACCTAGGCTCGTGACGAGGCTTCTTTCCTTTCTCGACCCAAACTTTTTTGTTTTCCCCCTGATGCTGAGTGCTCGGCCTTTTCTCGGATCGCTTCGTGGCTTCTCGCGGGGTGGCCTCTACTGTGGCGCTTGTCTCTTGTATTCCTCTATCTTGCGCTCCTTCCTGAATCTCCTCTAAGGCGATGTAGTGCTCTTGCATTTTCCGGATATCTCTTAATGTCTTAGGATTCTCAGTGTACATTGCTACCCATATGGGATCCGACTTCCCTAATGAATTCTCTAAACCGAATATATGTTGGTCGACCGGCACCTTCCCAATGTCCGTACATAACTTTCTCCATCTGTCCGTTAAAGAGCGCAATGGCTCCCTCGTGCCAAAGTGAACAGCTTGTTGACTCTGGGCCGAGATATACTGTTATGCATGTAAGTTTCAAGGAAGGTCTCTACCAGGACTGCATAGCTCCCAACGGATTCATCGGGCAGGGTGTAGAACCAACTCTTCGCCTCGCCCTCCAAACCTGCTGGGAAGAATTTGCACATGACCACATCATGATTCTTCCACTGTAACAAGGACATGCCGTACATTTTGATGTGCTCTCCTGCGTCGCCCGTGCCGTCAAACCTAGATGGGAAGATCGGCAACATACACTTAGGCGGGAACGGAGTCCGATCCAATTCCATGGTAAACGGTGTCTTCTGGGCTTCATTGACATTACTTCTTCTAACTTATCGTCCTCGTTGTTTCCGGTCGCTTTTTTGATCATCTCGCTCGAGTTGTTCGATCTTTTGTTTGGTTGTCGCATCCGTGCTTGCATTGGTCGCTTCTTCCTCGGCCGAAGAATCCTCGGCTGGCCCATACCCTCGTCTCGGCCGATTAGGGTCGGGTATGCGTTCTCGGATTGGGGAGGGGGTGGGGTGTTCTCGACGGTGTGGTTGCTAGAAGCGCCTCGGCTCGATGATCCTCTCGACCCCGTTCTCCCTTACGGAGTCGGTAGTTTTCATGTTCTAAAGCTAGGTTTCTCCTTTGCAGTTCTCTCATTAGGTCCTCTTGCCTTCTTTGGCTCGCCAATATAGCGAGTAACATTGGGTCGGTGCTTTCATGGCTAGAGTGGCCGTTCACTTGGTGTCCTGTTATGTTAGGGGGTGTTGTTGGAGGTCTCGTCGAGAGAACTACAGGGGGGACGATCGGAGCCACGGGATAGTCGGCCGCTGCTGGGGGGATGTCCCGGTTGTGGTCGCCCCTTGCCAAATGTACTCGCCTAAGCCTCTCACCTTCTCGTTCTAGTTCTTGCTGGTACTCAATCGGTTGTCTTTCTCTCCCTCGTTCCTCCTGTATCGTCTGCACTTCCTCTTCCTCCTCGGTATCCGATGCAGTTCTTCCATCTTCCATGTCGTCCTCATTCCCCTGCCCCACCTGGCTCGGGTTTATCCTCAACATCCCAGGTGGGAGATCGTCGTCTCGGCTTAAATCGACCTCCTCGTCGAAAGTAGTCATGCCTTTGATTAATGCCTGAGTCTCGCCCTGGTTGTTTGGCCGATGATCTTCGTGTCGGGAATCCGTGAGTCCTTCTTGCACACTAGATCCCGCTGTGACTCGGTTTCTTAGGATCCTGCTCTTCCTGTAGGTGCTCGCCATTACCTTCGATATCGTCCTCGTTCCTTGGTTCGCCCGCCCGTTCGTACCTACGTCAGCAAAGTATACATCACTTACTTCGAACTGCTTTCGAAAAGGTTAAGGATAAAGTACAGCAGTTCTGCAATGCAAGGTGGGAAAAGTTTTTATAGTACACTTCCATTTACGCTAGCGTGTTGGTCTCAGCAGTCAAGTTGTTTTGGCCGTAAAGGACAATCTTTGAAAAGCTGTCTCGACACATCGCTTTCGGTACTTTCCCTATGCATTAATCATTATTTGTCCTAACATTCCTAGCGCCAGAAGTCATTAATCACCCGTACGTTAAATCGGAAGATTTCTTTCTTGGCGATGATGGATAGTAATGACAACCCTCAACAGCTGTTGTGTTGATGGCCTTCCTATACAAGTTGCTGGAACTCCCCGGAGACGGTTGAACCGTAGGATTCCTATAGTTTTCTACTGATGCTGTGAGGCTTTTAGTGTAGGATCAAAATAAGATTCGCCTAACGAACCGCTCACTATAATCCTTCCAGCCATAGTTTCCGAAAACTAGACTCAATGATTCTGAGCTAGTCTTGCTTCCACCATTATTGTGCTTTGTTTAACTTGCTAAAAAAAAAGGTTTAAACGGCGAAACGAGTAAATGAAGACAAATGTAACGATATCTATCCTTAAATCATGGATGTAATATTTAGATGATAAATCTAGCAACCTATGCGTTTCGATCGTTAGAGTCTTTCATTTAGCATCAACTATCCTCAATAGATGTTGATAGGAGCTGTTGAATCTCTCTTTTAACGAAGTTTGAATCAATAGATGACGGCCAGCGAGATGGGATTTCCTTCTAGCTTCTACCAACATCGAAAGATGTTATTTCGAGAGCTTACGGATCTTTCAATAACTCGCTGAGGTGTCTTAAGCAAACAGTCTAGCTTAATGAAACAGTCTTGACGACTTTGTTTAAACGAAAGACATGTTTTGCTAGGAAAACAAAGATAATAAACAAGAACACAAAGCGAACTTATACCAAGCTCAGTAAGGTTTTGCTAGGAAAACAAAGATAATAAACAAGAACACAAAGCGAACTTATACCAAGCTCAATAAGGTTTTGCTAGGAAAACAAAGATAATAAACCTCGTAAACTCTGCCTACCAACACTTTTAACCAAAAGAGTTTCTCCCTTAGCGTCAACTAGCACGTAAGGTGACTTAGGAGCTTGGATTTTCCTCTTTTGGTAACCGATTTCAAGGTATCCGAAGATGTTATACGTCCCCTTAGTTGGCGCCAGAATGTAGATGTAGAAAATCCTACTACTACATCCGAATGAAGTGTACTAAGAAGTAAACAAACAAAAGCATCAAAGAACACAAGATTTACGTGGTTCGGTATGGTTACCTACGTCCGCGTGGGTTAAGGGATGATCTTATTACTTCACGCAAGATTACAAGGATCCAACACACACAATAATGATCACAAAATGCCTAATACTACTCTCCTTTCTCTCTCTTTTTCTTTCCAAAAATCCTCCTCTCTACCTTCCTACACGATCCCTATTTATAGCTGCAGGCGGTGATACATCAATATTACAGTGTTGAGCCTGGTATAGCTTCCTGGATGTTCTTCTCGGGCGACTTGCTGGTGCCTCGGTCGATCTCTACTTTTTCTTGAACCGAGTCATTTAGCCGAGTGGTGTCATCGCCCGATGTCGTCCGTTGGGTGGATATGATCGGCATCGCTCTTCAAATGCTTGGCCGAGTCTTGTTTCGGACGAGCTTCTCTCATCTCCTTACCGACCACAAGGTGCATTAATTGTCCTCGAACTCGACGAGCATCACATCAAAGCTTTTTCCCCTTTATGTCGACTTCTCGAGCTGTCTCTGTTCCTCTTTCCCCGTGCCCAGGCCTGATGAGGTGATCCAGTGCTTCTAGTACTCGTTTCGCCTGGTGCGCCCTTAGTCAGGATGGTTCCACCTAGCTCCATGGATTATTTGCACCTACAATGGTAATTACCGTAAGCCCAATCGTTAAGCAGTCTAGCTTTCATTAATTTGCCAGTTCGACACAGATCTTCACTTCAGTTGTCTGATCCAAGTAAAAAATGACATACATAAAGGGCACATGGAGTCGAACCATAAAAAGATTACTACTATACTATAAGGTGGAGTGGTGGACAACAAAGACCGAACAGGAAGACATGTTTTCCTTTGGAGAGGGTATATACCGTAGGACACGGTGACCGAGCAAGGATAAATTTTCTGACATTCAAAATTGCACCCAAACACATTAATATTACCCACAAGTCCCAAGCCTGTTTCTGTTGTAATTTGAAATCTAGCGGGGCACAAACACCTTGGGAATCCAGATGTGGCGTGGACTTCCAGAATTCACTGTCGCTGTCAGCTTGGAATATATTTTAATTTTCTTTTCCAAAATATGATGAATTATTTAGCGCATAGACTTACAAGCCAAAGGAAAAATCCATACAAAACGACTCGAAACATCCATGATCAAACATATAGTAGCCAGATGTGCACATGGTCTTCATAAATCAGAGCAACAAGAATGTAAAAGATGTTGGAATATTTTCAACTACGCTATCCAAAGGGGGTCCTGGGGGGCGTAGCCCCCCCAGGCTGTGGTCGACCTGACCTGGGATCCAGGGGAGACCATCCCTGGTGGGGGTTTCTAGGGGGCAACGCCGCCGGAAGAATTTTTTGGTGGTACGTAATTGTTTCGACCGTTACAAACATATCCGGAATATTCAAATCCAACAGACGCCATTGACGTCTGAAAATGAAGAGACTCGTCGTTTCGTGAAGAGAAACCTGTTGGTGAAAAGATGTCTATTCCCCAACAGATGCAAAAACCCCTATAAATGGCATCTCCCATAACTTGTTGAAAACACATCGGAAAAACCTTTTCTGTTTTCTCTCTTTCTTTCTAAAGCATCATCAGAAGTTTTTTTTGTTCACATGTGTTCTTGACTGAATCAAGGGGTACAAACCTTGAATCAATTTCCGTTGTAGGGCTTTCATTGTATCCTGAAGGCATTATTTCACATACTTGTTGTAATCGCCAATTTATTGGGAGGGTAGAAATAATTGTCTAAAAGAAATCGTATGAGCCTTGAAAGTTTGGAGTACAACAATCTCTTCCTGTATTCTTTCATCTTCTATTCCAACCCAGTTTTCCAACAAAAGATACTTGCATTAAAACACTATGAAGTTAAATAGCAAAAAAAAGAAGAAAAAAAACACTATGAAGTTTGTTCTTAAAAACACTTGTGTGTAACTATTTCAGCAAGGGATTTGAGCTTGATTAGACCACAGTTTCTTCTAGCTCCACACGAAGATCTGGACTTGCAAGTAGATCTCTTTCTACCAACAAATTCACTATCTTTTATCAAACTATTCGTTAGAAATCCATTTGTGAAATCTTAATCCTGGACCTCAGCAGACTGGCCTTGACATTATGCAATTCAGTGATGATCTCACATCTCCTTCTCACATTTTTAATACTTTTGCTCTTTTGATAGATATATCTTCTCCATTGTAGAAATCTCAATCCGCACTGTAGAAATTAAACACGTTTCATGTTTGTGGCACCTCTAGCTCATCCCACGTTTCATGTTTGGGTTATTTTCTTGCTTAAATGTAGTGTTTACTTATCCCGTTCAGGGATACTGTATTAGGTACAAATATTATTGTAGAATCGGAAGCATACTCTAAAAACTAGTACATGGTTAGCCACAAGAAGTTAGCTCTTGATTTTAGTTGAGAGAGGATCCCTATTTATAGACATTTCTTGAAATGAGAATGTCCAACATGTATCCTCTCCTATCTTTCTTATCTTACATCTGTCCCTACAATAGTACAAGTGTACTTCAGATTCTTCTAGATAACTCCTCCCACGTGACTTCTATGCGTGTGTGTGATAGAGCGGAGCGCTTCGCGGCATTCCTTCTAGGATACAGGGAAACCAAACTCCCTCCTCCAGATGGGATGTTATGACGTGCTTAATCTAGGATATGGGGAGGCCATATATCCTCTTGGTATTTTTCGGGTATCTACATTAAGTCCCCTGGCTGTTTGGGCAAGGCGTTAGCCTTCTCAACAGTCTACTACTTCTCCTTGGCGTCTTTCTTAGGCAGCTTACTTTGGACTTGCACTCTTCCTGCAAGTCCCCTAGTGCGGCGTCTCTTCGACTTGCTCTCTTCTCGGCGTCCGATGGGCTTGCGCTTTTACTTTAGCATGGTCTTTGATAGGTCTTGGACCCCCATATGTTGCATCATTAAAACCTTGTCAAGGAAAACCCAGTGGGACAAAACCTTGACGAAGGGAAAAGAGTACAACGCGGAGAGTCCGTTGGAAAGTCACTTTGTTGAAGTTCGCTTCTCTTCAAGTCTTTGATTTCCTTGATCTTCTCGGAGCCCCCTTTGATCGTGACTTAGGATCTTCTTTTGTCCGAGCATCGTCTTCTTGACTTCATTGTTGATAGCGTCGGGTATACTCTTGACTTGGTTGCTTGGTTTGAAGTTACTTTGGCTTTTCATTTAGTGATGCATTCGCTACAAAAGTAAGTTATACAAATAAGCTCTCTAGTTTTCCAGAGTGAGTATGTTTTATGAATGTTTATGCTAAAACATATTTTGTTTGCTCGATTTTAATATTCCCTCGTATGACTTGTTTCGTCCATTTGATAGGTACCCCGCTAATGGAAAGTATTTTTAGATGTTCTCTCTTGAACGGAAGGCTTTTTTTCCCCTTGCTACTTTCCATGTGAAGTACCGTCTCGTTTGAAGCAAAGAGACCATATTGGGAAGATTTAATCATTGCATTCACAGTTTGTTTTGGATGATTTACGAAGTTTAAAGGCTATTCATTTTGTAACGAACGAATAGAGAATTCAAGTTAGGTGGGTACTTATCTTGCATTTCCAACGGTCCATGTGGGTTTAGTGATTGAACATTTCTTCTTTGTGGGATTCTTGCAAACGCTTAAAGGCTGGCATTATCGATTCCTCCATTATTCTGGCTTTTCACCACTGAATCATGTCCTTATGCTAGCTATACGAAAACGAGAAACATTTAAAATTAGTCAGCTGATGTTGAAGTTATGTAAGTATCAATGTTGCACATATCTGATTTTTTTTTTTTTTTTTTTTTTTTTAATTGGCTCCGGCTGTGACATTCTGGTGCAGATCATGTGGGAAAAGGGTAGAAACTTATCTTCCAAATCGAAGGACAAAATCCCACTATCAACTGTTCTGTGAGAAGTAAAACAGAGACAGTTGGCGGGAGAGTTTGAGTCGATAGAGATAAATATATGCTGGCAAGGAAGAGACGTAGGCGTTTAAAAGGAACAGGCGCTGGAGAAAGGTGGAGGCGCTGTAAACAACCATCTTCCTTGTTTTTCCATCTTTGATTCGTGGAAACATTTCCCATATGTCCTTCCGTTACTTGCATCAAACGATCGTCATGAAGTACTTCTAAGCTTTGGCAATCAAACGAGTCATATTACAAGTTTGTTATGACATAGAGCAGCATTGAGAATTGTTGGGCGGTTGCTAAATGATACTGGACAATAAAAAGACAAATGAAATAGGAGAGTTAAGTATCAATATTTTAACAGCAAATGGAATTATGCAAATGAAAATTCGCAAGTAGACAAAGTGTCATTCAATAAATACTATGGGCATGACTTCAATTCAAAATCAAATTCATGGTTTTCAAGGATTTCTATTTCATGTCGCCCAAATCATTAGGTTAATCAAGGACTTGGTGTGAAATATTAAGTTTAGGCATCGAATACTTATCTTTGTGCAAGGGGACATGATTTTAAATGTGCAACATTGATACTTACATAACTTAAACATCAGCTGACTAATTTTAAATGTTTCTCGTTTTCGTATAGCTAACATAAGGACATGATTCAGTGGTGAAAAGCCAGAATAATGGAGGAATCGATAATGCCAGCCTTTAAGCGTTTGCAAGAATCCCACAAAGAAGAAATGTTCAATCACTAAACCCACATGGACCGTTGGAAATGCAAGATAAGTACCCGCCTAACTTGAATGCTCTATTCGTTCGTTACAAAATGAATAGCCTTTAAACTTCGTAAATCATCCAAAATAAACTGTGAATGCAATGATTAAATCTTCCCAATATGGTCTCTTTGCTTCAAACGAGACGGTACTTCACATGGAAAGTAGCAAGGGGCAAAAAAGCCTTTCGTTCAAGAGAGAACATCTAAAAATACTTTCCACTGGTGGGGTACCTATCAAATAGACAAAACAAGTCATACGAGGGAATATTAAAATCGAGCAAACAAAAATATGTTTTAGCATAAATATTCATGAAACATACTCACTCTGGAAAACTAGAGAGTTTATTTGTATAACTTACTTTTGTAGCGAATGCATCACTAAATGAAAAGCCAAAGTAACTTCAAACCAAGCAACCAAGTCAAGAGTATACCCGACGCTATCAACAATGAATTCAAGAAGACGATGCTCGGACAAAAGAAGATCCTAAGTCACGATCAAAGGGGGCTCCGAGAAGATCAAGGAAATCAAAGACTTGAAGAGAAGCGAACTTCAACAAAGTGACTTTCCGACGGACTCTCCGCGTTGTACTCTTTTCCCTTCGTCAAGGTTTTGTCCCACTGGGTTTTCCTTGACAAGGTTTTAATGAGGCAACATATGGGGGTCCAAGACCTATCAAAGACCATGCTAAAGTAAAAGTGCAAGCCCATCGGACGCCGAGAAGAGAGCAAGTCGAAGAGACGCCGCACTAGGGGACTTGCAGGAAGAGTGCAAGTCCAAAGTAAGATGCCTAAGAAAGACGCCAAGGAGAAGTAGTAGACTGTTGAGAAGGCTAACGTCTTGCCCAAACATCCAGGGGACTTAATGTAAATACCCGAAAAATACCAAGAGGATATATGGCCTCCCCATATCCTATATTAAGCACGTCATAACATCCCATCTGGAGGAGGGAGTTTGGTTTCCCTGTATCCTAGAAGGAATGCCGCGAAGCGCTCCGCTGTATCACACACACGCATAGAAGTCACGTGGGAGGAGTTATCTAGAATAATCTGAAGTACACTTGTACTATTGTAGGGACAGATGTAGGATAAGAAAGATAGGAGAGGATACATGTTGGACATTCTCATTTCAAGAAATATCTATAAATAGGGATCCTCTCTCAACTAAAATCAAGAGCTAACTTCTTGTGGCTAACCATGTACTACTTTCTAGAGTAGGCTTCCGACTCTACAATAATATTTGTACCCAATACATTTTGGCGACCACAGTGGGAGCCTATCTCATAGGATTATGACAGCGGTTCATCCACTGAACTCTCACCCCTCAATATTTCTCTTCACACAAGCGTCCTTGTGCAAGCGGGATCATCATCCTGGCGGTTGTTACCTTTCACGCTTCTCATCCCGTCGCCTCCATCACTCTCTCAAAAAAAAAAAAACTCTGGGCGGAGCCCAAAGAAATTCCAGCGACTGTTACTTAACATTTCATCCATTCTCTCATCCCGTCTCCTTCATCATTCTTCATTGACGCCCCTATTTCCCTCTCAAAAAAGACGTCTACCAGCAAACGCCCATGTACCCGTGCTCAACGATAACAGCCTCTACCACCAACGTGTTCAGCTTCTTTCTCTCACCATCAGCGGCTTCGTTTCTTAACAAGTAACGCCTCTCTTCTCTTCACCCCTCCCCATGCGCGCCTGCAACCATCAAACGCCCATCACCATTCATCGCGTCGATCATCCGAAGTTCACGCTACCATCACCAAAGTAGAAAACCACCAGCTCGAGAGAAGCCAACACCAATGTGATCCCATTTCAGAGCACGCCATCTAAGCGCCTTCACCTCATCTAAGCTCCTCTCAAGCATCAAAGCACGCCAGCACCAACGTGATCCTCTCTTTTGACCGCCAACACCTTCACCTAGCGGCGTCAACCCTACACCGCATCTACTACATAACCACCACCATCTGTGCTCAGAGGCTATCACCTCATCAGAGCGCCTTTATCTAAGCAACAAGAACATGTTAAGGATGAAATCAGTATGTGGAGCTTTGAGTCCGGGCGACTCCCAGCACAATCTCTGAACACCGGGACCTCAAGATCTAACAGCGGCTTCACTTCACCCTCTCTTGTTCTTCATCCCGCGTTTCCATCATCACCACCCCCAACTGAAAGAGCGTGAAGAATAATTGAAGGAAATCGTCAATGACGTCGAGTCAAAAAGAAGTTAAGAAAGAAATGAAGCTTGGATTAAAGCGTGACTTGGTTCCATGGAAGTTGATGACGTTCATCTTGTTGGTAAATATGAAGAGACCATCGCCTGCACATCCGTTGCAAAAACTCCGCAGGGGAGCCTGATCCTCTCACAAAGATAAGTATTCGATGCCTAACCTTAATATTTCACACCAAGTCCTTGCTTAACCTAATGATTTGGGCGACATGAAATAGAAATCCTTGAAAACCATGAATTTGATTTTGAATTGAAGTCCTGCCCATAGTATTTATTGAATGACACTTTGTCTACTTGCGAATTTTTATTTGCATAATTCTATTTGCTGTTAAAATATTGATACTTAACTCTCCTATTTCATTTGTCTTTTCATTGTCCAGTATCATTTAGCAACCGCCCAGCAATTCTCAATGCTGCTCTATGTCATAACAAACTTGTAATATGACTCGTTTGATTGCCAAAGCTTAGAAGTACTTCATGCCGATCGTTTGAGGCAAGTAACGGAAGGACATATGGGAAATGTTTCCACGAATCAAAGATGGAAAAACAAGGAAGATGGTTGTTTACAGCGCCTCCACCTTTCTCCAGCGCCTGTTCCTTTTAAACGCTTATGTCTCTTCCTCGCCAGCATATATTTATCTCTAGCGACTCAAACTCTCCCGCCAACTGTCTCTGTTTTACTTCTCACACAACAGTTGATAGTGGGATTTTGTCCTTCGATTTGGAAGATAAGTTTCTACCCTTTTCCCACATGATCTGCACCAGCATGTCACAGCCGGAGCCAATTCAAAAAAAAAAAATCATATATGTGCAACATTGATACTTACATAACTTCAACATCAGCTGACTAATTTTAAATGTTTCTCGTTTTCGTATAGCTAGCATAAGGACATGATTCAGTGGTGAAAAGCCAGAATAATGGAGGAATCGATAATGCCAGCCTTTAACCGTTTGCAAGAATCCCACAAAGAAGAAATGTTCAATCACTAAACCCACATGGACCGTTGGAAATGCAAGATAAGTACCCGCCTAACTTGAATGCTCTATTCGTTCGTTACAAAATGAATAGCCTTTAAACTTCGTAAATCATCCAAAACAAACTGTGAGTGCAATGATTAAATCTTCCCAATATGGTCTCTTTGCTTCAAACGAGACGGTACTTCACATGAAAAGTAGCAAGGGGAAAAAAAGCCTTCCGTTCAAGAGAGAACATCTAAAAATACTTTCAACAGGCGGGGTACCTATCAAATGGACGAAACAAGTCATACGAGGGAATATTAAAATCGAGCAAACAAAATATGTTTTAGCATAAACATTCATGAAACATACTCACTCTGGAAAACTAGAGAGCTTATTTGTATAACTTACTTTTGTAGCGAATGCATCACTAAATGAAAATCCAAAGTAACTTCAAACCAAGCAACCAAGTCAAGAGTATACCCGACGTTATCAACAATGAAGTCAAGAAGACGACGCTCGGACAAAAGAAGATCCTAAGTCACGATCAAAGGGGGCTCCGAGAAGATCAAGGAAATCAAAGACTTGAAGAGAAGCGAACTTCAACAAAGTGACTTTCCAACGGACTCTCCGCGTTGTACTCTTTTCCCTTCGTCAAGGTTTTGTCCCACTGGGTTTTCCTTGACAAGGTTTTAATGAGGCTACATATGGGGGTCCAAGACCTATCAAAGACCATGCTAAAGTAAAGCGCAAGCCCATCGGACGCCGAGAAGAGAGCATGTCGAAGAGACGCCGCACTAGGGGACTTGCAGGAAGAGTGCAAGTCCAAAGTAAGCTGCCTAAGAAAGACGCCAAGGAGAAGTAGTAGATCGGTGAGAAGGCTAACGCCTTGCCCAAACAGCCATGGGACTTAATGTAGATACCCGAAAAATACCAAGAGGATATATGGCCTCCCCATATCCTAGATTAAGCACGTCATAACATCCCATCTGGAGGAGGGAGTTTGGTTTCCATGTATCCTAGAAGGAATGTCGCGAAGCGCTCCGCTCTATCACACACGCGCATAGAAGTCACGTGGGAGGAGTTATCTAGAAGAATCAAGTACACTTGTACTATTGTAGGGACAGATGTAGGATAAGAAAGATATGAGAGGATACATGTTGGACATTCTCATTTCAAGAAATGTCTATAAATAGGGATCCTCTCTCAACTAAAATCAAGAGCTAACTTCTTGTGGCTAACCATGTACTACTTTCTAGAGTAGGCTTCCGACTCTACAATAATATTTGTACCTAATACAGATACAAGTAAAAGAAAAAAGTGATATATCATGTATCAATGAGTATGGTCACCTCGGCATTACCAATGTCTCGTTGTGCTCATGTCAACCTGAAAGTAAGAGCAGCCAGATAAACAACAGCAAATTATTGAAGATTCTAGATATACACAACTATTAAACCAAGCCAAGTCCACTTACAGTTTCAACATGACCAGACAGATCGTCCAACGCCAGAGCCTTCAGAGAAAATTAGAAAATCAGTTCAATCTTCATGTAGGATCAAAATATCGCAAAACTTGGGAAACCAAAAGTTCGTGTTAACAAGGATACTATGGCACCCAAAGAGTATGATGGTCATGCAATGACACTTTGGCTTAATGAATTCAATGATTGTCATGAAACCTTCTGCAAAAGAGCTGTCAATGATAGGGAATTGATTGGAGAAAAAAACCCAGAAAGTTTTTAATCCTTGGCATAGTTTGTTTTTCAGAAGGATTCCCTTGGGCATCTTTATTTGGGTTTCTAATATAAATGAAGAGGCATGCCAATGTCTTTTCCACTATGCTGCTTCAGGTTCAATTCTTCCGCATGATAACAAAAAGTCGGCTATGTTCTCTAGAAAAAGTGATGAGAAAGAGGAGGCCACAGAAGGTGTCCAACTTGTTTTTGATCTGTTTGATGTTATTGAAGAAATGGCAGAATCGATATTCGATACGGAAGGTGAAGGAGAATTTGTTTGCCGGATGAAAATAAAAGTTGTGAGGTTTTTGGTTACGTATATGGAAAAGCTTCTGAGCCTTCAAACTGATGAAGCTGACGGGTCAATGTTGATGCTTACAGATCTTCAAAGGAGATTATCAATGTGGAAACATCAACTCGGAAAGAATTTTCAGGGTTACCAAGATTTAGATGAAATTTGTAATGCATTGAGATTAAAACTAGGTTGAACATTCAGTTTTAAATTTGTAATCAGAAATAAGATTTATTTGTTTTATAAGAAGTTATTAAACTTGGGGTCCCCTTAACCCTTGTTGTCTGGTCGGAAAAAAAAAAAGTTAACTTTTTACTTTTAAAAAGTCATTCGGGAGATGTGCTTTTAAACTGTCTTCTTACTTTTCGACTAAATTAAGTCAAAAATAACTTTTTAAAATGTATTTAAAAACCCTGACTATTTGGCCGTGCTAAAAAGTACATCGTGTGTTTTACCTAGTGGAGCAAAATTACCTAAATGAAACTGAAGTTCCCTATGGGCATGGATACTGATGCAGGGTTATAGGATTAGACATAAAACTGAACATGAAAACTCTCTGAGTTTTCATTTTATTTTTTTCATTCATCAAAAACTGCCGACTGAAACCTAAAACAGGACCTTAAATAGAACCCCAAACTTGCTAGCTAAGAAAATATAAGATAAACATTATCAGAAAAGATAGCCCTTATCTAAAAGTTAAGAATCCGTAAACCCTAAAACTCTAAACGTGGAACAAATCTAACAAATTAATAGACTCCGAATGAATAATACTCTATCTTCTTAAACACTATTTGATCTCGTGCCTCCAAGTCCAACTGTTCTCCTTCATCATTCTCTCCGGCTGAAATAAAATTCGTCCCGAATTTTCCTTCTACAGCCTTCCCACGATCAAAAATAAAACCAATAGCTTTAGAAATCCTTAAGCACATCCGACAAAATATATTTTTAACTGGATCAGCTGATATCCTTGTTGTTTTCCTTCGTTGTTGCACAAGGTTATAAACCACCTTCACTGTTTGTAACAAACCATATGGATTTGGGACGAGAGCAACAACCAATAAATTCCATTTACTGTGTGTAAGTTGGAAATAAACCCTCAAGAATCCAGTTAGAAGCACCATGAAAATGATTATTAGAATACAACCCAAAATCATCCCTTGTGTACCAGATGTATGTTTTGATATTTTGCGATCAAACTCCGCAACCGCGTCAATATTGAGCAACACGTTGACTTGATCGACATCTTCATATTTTACAAATAACAATGTCTGGTCCAAGTTAAACACTAAACCCTTCCAAGCAACCAACCAAATTCTTATGTTGTTTCCTTGTACTTTCTGACTCATTCGTTTAGCATATGTCGTCCTTATGTACTGCCTATTACTCACTCTAACAATTGCATTCCAAACAGTTACCTGAACCATCATATCACCGTTGCTAGTTTCTAACCTTTCTTCATGTTGATCTCTACTTGCAGAACTCCCAGTGGTTTAACAATGAGTGGAGTCTTATGTCGCTTTCGCTCAACAACACTTAAACTTTGAAGTCCATCAGCTCCAGTTTCTCCTATCGTCTTATTACTCTAGTTATCATCTTCTCTTTTGAAACCAGTGAACACCATCTTTTGTTTCGACTTTCCTTGATCAAAGACAAGAACCATAACTTTATCTCCTTGTAGCCATTTTATACACCTTTAGTTAAAGTTAGATGTATCTACGTACTGCTCTTTCTTGTTGACCGTTTCATTTAAAACTTGAGTTGCACAATAGTGCATGCACAAATCAGCTAACATACTCCGGAAAATCATCCTCTCGAGAATAAAACTAGTGTTTGACGCCGGTTCTCTCAAACATTTATCCCAGTAACAAACTAGGTTGTTCAACAATTCTCCCACGTGATGAAGCTTCTGCTCATACAAAGCAACACATACACCAACACAGAAATGAAATGAAGATAAAGAAATGTGACTTATCGTACTTGTCGTGTCAACTTTAGATTTCAAACTTCCTTGTCTCGACATAACTTGAAAATCATGTATGAAGACTCCTACATAGTTTCTGCTGCTGTCATAAGGTTCAACAATTAAAGTGTTTAGGGAAATCTGAATTAGAACTACTTTCCCCCAGCATAAAGATATTCCCGACAAAAAGCCCAATAAGCACATGCACCTGCACATCCTATACTTCTTGTTCCAGGCCATTGGACAAAAACTTCCTTTGTGCTAGCATAACATACGACGCTTCCCAAATGTCCCGATAACTTTTCTGTTATAGCTTCTTTAGCAGTGTTCGAGAAAATTCGACCTCGAATTTTAATCTTATCCTCCTCCGAAACATTATCAATACGATCATATTGACAGAATACTTTATCATCTGGATATATATCGTAGATTGGTGATAAATCCGAATCCATAACAACTATATTTGTCCATTTCTCACACACTGAGAACAACGGTTCAAGATAATCAATGGAACCATCTGGTTGCGATCTTCCATCAAGGTTGGGTGCTGAACTCCAATCCACGAAGACTTTATGTTCGTCGTTCTCATCGACCGAGAAACACAATCAATTAAATCACAAACACAATCAATTTTTAAAATTGATTTAATTGCAACACAATCAATTAAATCACAAACACAATCAATTAAATCTGGTTGCGAGCTATTATGAAAGTAAGGGATGTCAACTTTTAATCCGGATTCACAACTCCTGGAATCACGCGATTGATAAGAAGCGAGTTGACTACCAACTACGCTACCAGCGAAGACATCATACATGTCTTCCTCATCAAGATCCTCCTCTGCCTCTCGTCGATTTGGATATTGATGGTGCTCTTGCTGTTTTTGCATAACAGCCATTAGACGGGTGAGAACTTCAACATGTCGTTCAAGTTTGGTAATCCTCTCAAACTTCATCATCCCCTCTAGATGAGGAGCATCACGACCAGCAACTCTACATTCTTCTCTTCCTCGAGCCATGAACGTTATTAGTTTCTAGCGCCAAAACTGATGTAGGGTTATAGGATTAGACATAAAACTGAACATGAAAACTCTCTGATTTTTCATTCTATTTTTTTCATTCATCAAAAACTGCCGACTAAAACCTAAAACATGACCTTAAATAGAACCCTAAACTTGCTAGCTATGAAATATAAGATAAACATTATTAGATTAGATAGCCCCTTATCTAAAAGTTAAGAATCCGTAAACCCTACAACTCTAAACGTGGAACAAAGCTAACAAACTAATAGACTCCAAATGAATAATACTCTATCCTTGCGCATCTTAAACACTATTTGGTCTCGTGCCTCCAAGTCCAACTGTTCACCTTCATCAGATACCCTTCAGGGCAAATCAATTATGATCACAATGTAGAAATTAACATTTAATCCCATTATTCCTGGGCTTTGGACACTCTAGTCCTCCATTCCCAAGCCCAGTACACGGTAGTCCAAAATTCCCACGCATTAACAATTTAGTCCAAACTTTGGACGAGTTAGTCCAAATTTCAGCCGATCCAAAAAATACCACCATTTTACCTTACCTTAATTACCCTTCTCTTCTTTACGATGTTTTTTAGATCTCTGAATTTTGTTGGAGACAAAGAGATAAACACAGAGGCGATTTAGAGTTGTTGTTCTTCCGCAGATTCGTTCTCCGGGTTAGTGCTCTAATCCTTTCATTTTATGTTATTTGATTGATTTCCTCTTTACTTCTTCTTCGATTTTCTAGATCTGAAGAAACTGTAATTATTATCGAATAATTATTAACTCATCAAAAATAGGGCGATATGGATGATGATGATGATGACAATTATTATCAAACAACAACACCAATTTTATCCTCTTGAGGTCCTAATGATACTCGGGATAAAAAAAGAAATCCATACCATGTTGTAAGTATTACTGTTTCATATCTTTCATTTGTGTATGTATGGTGTTTGTTCATGGTTCCGTTTGATTGATTTGTGTATATGCAATCTCATGTGAATTAATTATGATGACAACACCATTTTTTATCAGTTTGAATGGTCAATTATGAGGATAATACCATTTCTTTATCAACTGAATGGTCCATATGGATTTGTTCGTGTTAACACTGAAAACTATATTCATGAATGAATAGAACTTAATAATAAGAATTCAGTTCAGTTAGAATTGTGTGGCACTACTTTGTTTCATTTTCATCATGTCTAGGTGTATTTTTTCCTCACCTAATATGCTTCAGACACATGCATGCTCCTTACACATTCCTAAGAATGGATTATTCCCCCTAGCAACAAGTTACCATGATAATTTGACCTCATAGGTACCCCCCTATACCTAGAGGGTTTCCCATATTGCAGTCACTTATGATCATAATTTGTAATTTGATAATTTATCATTCGCACCGAAGGTGATACTAGTGCAAATTATTTATCATCTTCCATTTTTGTATGTTGGTGTATTACTGATAATGGTGGTGGTACTTTTTAATAGGCAAAACTATTGCATGTTTGAATGGTGATATTCAAGGACCGGGGGCTTGCTGCTGGATGGGTTAGTAAGTAGTCTCTTGTCACTCATTTGAGAATGATACAAGTGTATGGATTTTCTTTGCCTTATGTAAGAAGAACACATAAAAAGAAATGATAAACTTTATTTATATAGTATGTGTACTTTATTGTACATTGTTTTTCCCTATCAAAGATTTGTTGAAACAGTAAAATAATGATAAAAGAACATGGCAGAAAGAGTAATGTTCTTTCAAGGGATTTTAAAATGTACTCGTTTGTATAGATACAAATAGATAGGATATGGGACAAGAACTACATACTTGAGACATAGCGGTTTATTATCATTTCATTTTTCTATTTTCACTTCTGTTTGAGAACCTGAATGTCGCCAGTACATTTATCAAAAAAAAAAAAAATGACTAAACTAACATAATATTAGTTCATGCTAAGCGTCCAATTACTTTATTACATAATTGAGCAACTGCGGTGCACGACTATCTTTTGAAATTTTTATGTTATACATTAGGAGACGGTTTAAAAGGTAGCACCTTTTAGCTAAACAAACATAACAACTATAAAGAGAAAACTAGTCCAAGTTTTTATCTGGTTCTCTACAATCTACAGATACAGTAAACACTTGCCTTAGTAGCTTGTGCTCATTTTATTTTTGAATTATTAATGTGTACATAATTGTACACATGTTAATTATTATGGTGTACATAGTTGTACACGTGTTATTCTTTTTGAAGTTGGGCATAGCTTTGCAATTTAATTGTTTTTTATTTATATTTTTTTTCTTCAAAGCAACTAATTGATGCCTAATATTTTAATTTTCAGGTTGAAGATCATGAGGATTGATCATATCTAAGAGACGCATTGAAGCTGAAGAATCTTTTTTTTTTTTTTTTGTGGATTTCTGTTTAGGTGATTTTTTTGCATCATTTAACATAGGTTAATTTGAGAGTCACCAGTAGTTTGAATAGTTCGTACTTTATTTTTGAGAAGTTCATAAATAAATAGAAAAGTTATTTTAAATGATCGATGTGCAAAATCTATTTTATGCTCACTGTTATTTTTCTCGTTACCATTGTTTTTCTACTTTATTTGTCTTATATTTTCTTTCATCACATCTTGGTGTGTCATGATTTCTTATATTTTCTTTTTATAGGTAACAATATCGGCAGTAACAAAACGAGTTGCATCTCACGGTAATAAAGTTGGCGAGGTAAATTATTCACATGTAGCCTCTCTAACCAATTATTCCTTTGGTTGTAAAATCTGTGAAGATAATATGATAAAACCTTTATGTGCATTGCTTTTATTCTACCGGTGTACTTATATGTGCACCGATTGTACGCAGTGTACTTTTAAGTACACCAGTTCGTACACTTTGTTTCAACATTGATTATGAACCTGAAACTATCAAATTAGTATTTGTATTTAGACTTGTATATACACAATAGACGTAGATTTCTTCCTGACTTGAGGAATCACTATAATGATCCATATCGGTCTCTACGAGATCTAAACCCGATGAGGAAAACCACATATGGTATGGATTGAGTCAGGCGATGAGGAGAACCACATATGGTATGTATTGAGTCCCTGACTCGAAGATTTTTTTTTTCTTGTTTTTGTAATAATATGTCAGAAATTTAGAAAGCTACAACAAAGATAAAAGATTCGAGTTGAATGGTTGAGGTGCTATAGTTGTTTGCAGCAGTAGGGTTATGAGTGGTTGATATGAAGGATATGATACAAAACTTCTATATGTGAGAATTAATTTACATTTAATCTATTTTTTTTATTGATACAAAGAGTTTAGGAAATTCTTCCCATTCAACTATAGTTGGTTGCGCGAGATAATCCACGGAATAATAACAATCATTTTTCGTAAAATTCGTTTTCGTAAGAATCCTTTCAAAAAACCTCACATAGATTTTTAAATTCTGGATTAACTTTATTAGTATCTTCTAACCGTGCAATTTTTGAATTGTAAGTTGCAGAAACATATTCGTTTTTTATGAATGATATTTTACAATCTTTTATATTTCGTTTCACATAAGTTCATTTTGAGAGAAATGAAGAGTTTTTACCCATTTATTCTGTAGTTTACAATCGACCTGTCAATCGTTAATGTGTACATAATTGTACACATGTTGATTTTTAATGTACTCATAGTTGTACACATGTTGATCTTTAATGTGCGCATAGATGTACACAAGTTCATTCTTAATGTGTACATAATTGTACACATGTTGATTTTAAGTCGCTCTGCCTGACACTGAAGTCAGTTCATACCTCTTGGTCAGAGCTGGCGAGGTATGTGCATATACATATGATCTTCTATATAATATCTTTTCTTAACTTGGATTTCATTTTAATGTTGTTCGTCTAATCTTATTTACAGGAATTGGATAAGCTCAGAGGATGACTTGAAGAGGATAAAGGAGGTTGTGAGCACATTTTCCTTAGGAAATGACCTCACCTTGTATTGCTATGCTTGTAGCTCAAGATGTTGCAGAAAAATTGCAGGGGGAATGAAGGTCAAAGATGATAAATATGGGTCCTCGCCTCATGTTTCTATGCTTGCAACCCAAAATGTTGCAACAGGGTAATATGTATTTGGTTTAATTGTATACTTGGTTCCCTCTTTGATGCCCACCTTGATGTTGGTCTCAGCTGATAATAGGATTTTGTGCATTAGGATATCTTAGCTAAAAAATTAGGCTTTATTCATGTTTTGAAGGGGTGTGCATATTGGTGTACTAGTGGAATTCCCAAGAAAAAGTAGGTTTGTGTGTGGTTATGAATGATCGTCTTTATGCTTGTTTTACAGTGGTGTGCATATTGGTGAACCTGTGTTTTTTCAATGAAAAAGTACGTTTTTGTGTGGTTATGAGTGATAGATTTCGTGCATGTTTGACAAGGGTGTACACACTGGTGCACCCGTGTATTTATTATGAAAAAAATAGGTTTCTCGTGTTTTACAACGGTGTACATATTGGTGCATCTATGTAATTCCCATAAAAAAATAGGTTTGTGTGTGATTGTGGATGATCGGCATTATGCATGTTTTGAAAGTTATGGTTTTTATGTGGAAGTTGTATTGAACTCTAGTATGTTTCAATTTGGTTTGCAACATGTGACTGATTTGTCAGGAAGGGAAACTTTGGTTCGTATTTGTTGATATTAAGTTTGTGTAGTTAGGCCCAAATGGATTGTGTCTCTTTAATTTAATAACTGTTTAACTTTTTATTTTGATCTTTTTCTTTGCTTTGTTTCTTATGTGGTTTTTGGTGAAAGGTTATCGCTTTTGTTTTCAAGATGTGGTTTCTTATGTTTTATTGATTTTTCTAGGATGCAGGTTAACTGTTAAACCATCCTATGCAAATCCCGTCATTATTCAGCAAGAGCTTGGCGTGGTTGATATTTTTTGTCAGTCTGTGCAGACTAGAGTGGCAGTATGGCTATCATGAATGTTGGATTTTCTGTATTTTTGCCGATGTGTACATAGTTGTACACTAGTGTGAATTAAAAAAAATTAAAAGGTAAAAATTATATAGTCATATGGGTACTCTTTTTGTAGATCTCGAAAAGAGCTTTTCGAATATATAAAGTTTGTAAATTTTGGATGAGCGGTTCGAAAGTTAAATTATTTTTTAAATATTTATATATTATTTAAAATTGATGATGTCATCATGAGTCATTTTGGACTAAAATGCAAATATTTGGACTAATTGTAAATATTAAGGGTTATTAGTGTACTTTTCATATATTTGGACTAATTTGTACCTAGTTGACTCGAGCCGGACTAAACCGCCTTTTTGGACTAAACCATATTTTTCCCGATCACAATAGGTACTCCTCAGTCCAAATGACCCTATCAGCTATAAAGAGGTCCTCCATTCGAATGTCAATAGCCACTACCATTGTATTTCGTTTTGGCGGATTCATTTCATAAGTTGAAGATATTTGAAATATTAAGGGACTGAACTAGTTAGGAACGACTGTTTTAGAGTTTCCTTTTGTTGTTAGAACTAGAGAGACAAGATTCCTAAAGTTTCCTTTTGTCATTAGCTCTTTTATAGTCTCGTATATATTCTATTCCTTTCTTTTTCTTTCGAAACTGAGTATCGCATTGAATTGTTTTTACATGAGATATTTCCTTCTATAACTGATTGACTATGTTACTAGGAGGAATCATACGCCACACACCCCTCATTCTTTCTACTCTTGCTAGTTTCGATAGAATGTCTGCATTATTATTTTTTTCCTTAGGCACATAACTACAATGCCAATGGATGAAAGATCTAAAAATATGTTTGATATCCAGAATAAGATTGTGAATACTCTAGTCAATGTTAAAGCTCTCCAAGTTAACTGCATCAGCTACAAGCTTTGAATCCGGCTCAAATCCACCCTTTCCAAGTTCAACTCTTTAGACCATTGTAACGCTTCTCAATTGAAGATTAGTTCTTGTCTGTGCAGGTGTTATTCTAGGTTGAGTTTGAGTTTTATCCTCAACTGAGATATATCTTTCTTGCACTTCATAATGATGTATTGTGGACTTGATCTCTTGCCTCTAAAAACTGTGTCACAACGATCCGTCCAAATACACCAAGCCATAATAGCTATCTTACATAACACCTCCTCTTGAATCTGATGAGCTATCAGCTTGTCAAACCATTCACAGAACCAATTCACTGGGTCTGTAATACCTTGGGTATGAATACCCAAGACAACAAACCAGATCATTCTAGAATTAGAGCAATCCAATATGCAGTGGGTTAAAGTTTCTTTAACTTGAGAGTAAAGGGGGCGTTGAAATCTCCATCTTGAATTGCATGATGAAGTTTATCCCTTGTTGGAAAAATGTCCTTGATGCACTTCCAAAGAAATTGAATAATTCTTAGTAGAACAGTAAGTTTCCAAAGTTTTTTGAATATGTTTTGCATTCTCAGCCCTACTGTGAAATTCGAATTCTTCTCTTCAAACAACTTCTTATATGTTGACTTCACTGTGAACTTTCCATTCTTTTCCAAGGTCCAAATTATTCTATATTCTTGTTAAGGATGTATTGTAAGTAAGAATGAATGTAGCAGTATAAGCTTAAAAAATGGAGTGAACAAGATTATAATCCCAGCTTGCAGAATTTGGTGAGAAAAGATGATGCTCGTATGAAAATTAACTCCAAGTTTGGGGATAAGAGGAACTGGGAGATCAACTAACCACCTGTGATCCCATATTAATATTTTTTCCCATTTCCCAGACTCTAACAACTATACTTTTTAATGAAATTCAATTTACCCTGAATGCTTCTCCAAGACCAAGTTGTATTAGCATTATCACCTGCATTAAAAACTTGACCATCCTGATAATATTTGGCCTTTAGAGATTTTACGCAGATGGACCTATCATTTGTACAAAGTTTCCATGTAGACTTGGCTAACAGCGCTCTATTGAACAAATGTAAGTCTCGAAAACCCAAACCACCCTCTTCCTTAGGTTTGTTCACGTTCGAAAAAGAGATGAGATGCTTTCCTTTATTCGACTTTTTATTTCTCCAAATTTTTGCTGAATTGAATTCATTTGATTAATGGTTGCATCGGGTAATTTAAAACTTATCATATGGTACACTGGTAAGGCGTTTGAAACACTCCTAACCATAATAGAACGACCAGCTTCTGACATGTTGATGGAGCTCCACCTTGAAAGTCTAGCTTCCATTTTGGTGATGAGAGTAGAGAAAGATATTCGCTTATTTCTTCCAACAACAAAAGGAAAACCTAGGTATTTTTCTTCTTTAATATCCAATTGTCTCACCTGAAGTATTCCACTAATAATTTGAAATCAAGAAGGCTCAACGTTTTTACTGAAGAACACAATAGATTTGTGGAAGTTAATCAGTTGACCAGACTAAGAGCTGAAATCATCAATAACTTGGAGATGCTTGTTAACTTGCGTCAGATTAGCTTTACAAAAAAAAAATACAGTCGTCCGCAAACAAGAGGTGCAGACCTTGAAATCTTAATAACTGTAAGTTGGTTATTCTGCTCATAATGATTAAGTTGCCTTGAAAAAGTTTCCATCGCAAGGATAAATAGATAAGGAGACAAGGGATCTCCTTGTATTGTACCACTTGATGTCTTGAAGGACTTAGAGGGAGAACCATTTATCATATCCTCTATTTGAGTTGTACTTATACACTGAAATATCAAGTGACAAAGTTTCTCGCAGAATCCAAAGTTCCTTACAACTTCAATAAGAAAAACCCATTCTAGCATGTCAAATGCCTTTGACATGCCCATTTTAAGTGCCAGATGACCATACTTATATATCTTTCTTTTTTTCATTGACATCACCAACTCTCGAACAAGGCAGATATTTTCAGAGATTATACTCCCAGACATATACTGACTGCATTGGGTATATTATGTTATTCATATGCTTTTTCAGTCTTAGTGCAATTACCTTAGATATCAGCTTGTAAACTGTATTGCAAATAACAATCGGCCTGAAATCTTTAGGCTTATGAGCTGAAGTATTTTTAGGGATTAAAGAAATCCTTGTATTATTAAGTTTCTTCTGAAAAAACCGAACGAGAAGAAAGATTTGAATGTGTTGCATATATCATCTTGTACTATGTCCCATTGAGATTGGTAAAATCCTGGAGGAAAACCGTCTGGTCCCGGCGAAGTCCAAGGCTTCATGGAAATTAAAGCTGCATGAATCTCTTGCTCAGATGGAATAGCAATCAACGGAGCATTGTCTTCATCTGAGATAAAAGAAGGAGTATGTTCAAGAAATCAGAATTATCTTGGTGAAGATGTTGAACTGATTTTCTGAAAATGGTCAAGGAGGAGTTGTTCAATGGACATTCTATCTTGACACCAAATTCCATCTAGTGCTTGTAATGTATCTATCATGTTTCTTACAAGCCTCTGATTAGCTCTTATATGAAAGTATTTCGAGTTTCTGTCCATGTCGTTATAGAAGTAGTACCTTGAATTTTGCCTATTTGAGCTTGCATGTATTTCATTAAGATCTTAAATATATTTTTCTAGTTGCATAACTTCTGATGTATAATTTCCATTTACATCATTGGCTTGTAGTTGAGATAATAGTTGTTGTAAACTGGAGATTATTGACTGAACATGCATTTATTCTGCTCTATTGAGAAAGGATATGTCTAGCATTTGACATTTTATCAGATACAATAAAAGCTGCAGAGCCAATAGTGTTAGACTTCCAAGCATTTAATAATTCATCTTTAAAAGTTTCATTTTGAATCTAGTGATCAAAGAATTTCAAGTTTTTTCCTGAAGTAATGGTTGTAGAATAAAGAGACAAAAGAATTGGTGAGTGATATGAACTCATTTAAGATAGATGGGTTAGAATAGCATCAGGGTAACTAATGATCCACTCACTATTGGTTAAAGCCCTATCTAGTCTGGTTTAATACTTCTTATACCATGACTATTGCTAGTCCATGTGAAATGGTTGCCTTTGAAACCCACATCGTGTAAGTATGAGTCACCAATTTTAGATAGGACTTCCTGAGAGGTAGGAGTTGTACCAGTGTTTCTGTCTGATTCATCTAACGTAATATTAAGGTTACCTATAAGAACCCATGGGATATTAACTAAGGTTATAAGATGGTTTATGTATTGTCGTTGGGGGAGATGATGTTCTCTATAAGAAGTCTCATAAACACAAGAGAGGAACCATTCCCTCTTTGAAGGATCATTGTTAACTAGAGCATGAATCATATTACTAGAGGTATGGAGAATGTCTTAAGTAAAACCATCCTTCCATAGTTAAATGATACCACATGTCTGTCCAACAGAAGGAACGTAACATCTATTCGTCATTTTGAGAAAATTTGTAAGACTAAGTATTACATCATCATTTGTTTTTATTTCGAGAGAAAATAATATCTGAAGAATGGATGGAATTCAGGTGAAACAGATGATTCCTAGTGTCTTTACCCGAAAAGCCTCAAAAGTTTCATATTGTTGATGCTTAGATAATAATGTAACTTGATACTCAAGTTGTGGGAAATCTGATATACGAAAATAGTGGTAATATGTAATAAATGACATGCAAGATTAAGTAAGAAGTAAACAGGAATATAAAAGGGAGAAGTCAAAGAATTAAATGAATGAAATTTAGGAGGAGTGGAAGTAATTACCAAAGAAATAAAATCCTCATTCATCTCATGGGAATACTCCTTTGCTCCTTTTTCCCCTTCTTTAACCAGATCATGCTCCATATCTTCCATATCAAGTTCAAATGTTATCTTACCAGCATTATTTTCCAAGTTATCATCAAGAGTAGTGTTAGCATCATTTCGAGATCTTTTATTGTTTCATGTTTCCCCCTCCTTTTGAACTTCTTCATCTTGTTGCTTACGAGCTGCTTCACAGATTCTTTGTAGTAGTAAGTCTAAGTCTTCAATTATTTCTACTCCATATGCATTTTCCAATTCATGGGTTTACTCTATATATTGATCATTAGTGAATCTCCTAATCATCAAATCATCTGCAATATTTGGGCACTCAGCTTCATTGTGATCTATGAAAAAACATTTTGGATAAAGATTATTGGGCTGTCTTTCATAGTGAAAACGAATCCAAGTTACACCACCAGATGTCGTATTCCACCATCCTCCTCTCTACTTTGGTTTTGAAAGATCGATATTGATTCTGGTAGTAATTGTACTTCCACAAGTCAGCTTACAGTCTTCAGGTTCAGTCCATATTTTTGTTCCAAGTCCATCTATTGCTTCACCCACCACTTCTTTTGAATGATGTTAAAGAATGATATTTTTGAATTGTACGTTCCACTCAACATGAGTAAAAACCCAATCCTTGGAAGCAATCGCTGCATCATATTTCTTCAAGTTGAGATGGCATTTCACTACGTTCCAGGGTCCTTTAGTAAGGACCGCATTCATGGCATCTTGATTTTCAAACTTGAATAAAAAGAGATTTCTGTAAATAGCCCTAATATCATTCGTTCTGTATCGGTTCCACAAGCTGTTAACTGTTTTTCGAACTACATCAGTTTCAATTGAATCTTTTGAAAATAGTCAACCGATCAAAGTTGTGCTCCTCTTACAACTGCTCTCCTCATTTTTCTAGCACAGATATCTCAGATTTGAGTATTCTGCATCTTTCTAGTAATAGCAGAGATCTTGTTGTTTGAGGTTGAGGCCATATTCACAGAGGATAGGTTTATTAATGGGAAGATTACAAGGTTAAGAGAATAGTTAACCATCGTATTGAACATATGATATTTATAAAGATCATTTTGACAGCTCAAGTAACCATAATTAGTTACACAGAAGATTGGGATATTTTATAAACATGGAAAGGATATATTCCTCATAATGTGATAATAATCTTGCATAATTCTAGCGTTGAAAACCCGATGAATTATTCTCGGCTGACCAATGTTGTTGCTAAAATTATGGGTGAAAATAGGGGAAAAGTTTGAAGGTTTGAAATTCAAATTAACCGATTTACTGACTTGAATCTGGGAGATGAAGCATATCGGATGATTCTTGATGATAACTTTTAATTAAATCATATATATGATTAAGATCGTAATATTGTTTCATACTGTGATAATCCATCTTGGAATGGATGGATTGCAATACTGCTCCACACTGGGAAGATAATACTTGATTCAGTTGAAGAAAAAGACTTATGAGAAGGAGTGTATTAGATGCAAAGGTCCAATACTGAATGCTTCCCATGATTTGATGAATCAATGAGGCCCTGAAAAAGATTAACAATCCATTAAAGGGAACTTAAGAAATAAGTTTGAAGGAAAAAATAAAGTTTTAGAGCAGACAAAATTTAAAAGGGATATTTTTAATCAAACATAAGAACTCTCTATTAGATAGAATCTATAACTAATAATCGAGGAAAATCTAAAAAATCTTTATAACATAAATCAAAAATGACTAAATCATAAGAAAACAAGAAAAAAAAAACTAATCAGAACATTACGAATTGAAGAAAATGAAAGATTAAAAAAACATATTTTGGTTAATGAGTCAACTCATAAATCGTCGATCCCCAGATCCCAATTCTTTGTTGTTTTTTTTTTTTTATTCATTAATCAAGTAGCTCCCTGCATTGGGTTATCATAACCATTTTCTTGTGTTTTCTTTTTACATAAATATAAGATAAAACAATCACATTTATTCAGAATTAGAAATCTGTATCATTCAAGCACACCCACTGAAAAAGATCCAAAGATTTATAAGGAGTCTTCCTAAAGAATTCATGAATACACACATCTTCATTCAAATGAGCATTCCCAAATAGGTTTAATGAATCGCCGAATTACAATTGCTCAGATCATGCATAACAACAGACTGAAGAAATTATCAACTGAACCCCACGAACATCATCATTTTCTATTAAAAACATATATATAGAGAGAGAGAGAATGAATTATCCATCTGGTGTCGAACTAACACTACTTTTAAGTACGAATTTTGAGAAGTATCACATAGAATCAGCAGAATAATAATCATATACGAACAACCAAAACAAAATTGGGGAAAATCAAACGATTCATGTTTCTAAGCTTCCTGCCTGATAATGGATTTGGGATTTAGTACCGGTTGAAGTAAAAGAATCTATCAAGACTAATGAATCTATCTCTACTGAAGTTGATAGACAACAATCGAAGTTCTGATCTCAAGACTCATCCACAAAAAACACACCAAAGTTCAAGAAATTGTTCACCGAATCCATGAATTCCGACGTACATACATGCATCGATCATTCACTATTACAAATTAAAATATTTATCTATTTCAGAATTAAATCTACTTCTTAACTACGAATTTTCATAAAATTAAACATATCATGAACAGAAGAATCATCCAAACAGAATCAAAACAATTTGGATAAAATTTGAAAATTTGAACATGGTCTAGGATTCATACCTGGTGCAAATTGATCCTGATATCAAAAAATAAAGCATAGCTTATTAATTGTTTTTAATTTTTCTTGAGAAAAAAATTAACCGTATGGTCCAAAAATCATATTTATCTCCACCGTTGCATCCGCAATGTTGTACCTGGCCAACATGAAAAATTTGTTAACATGTAACTTATAATTAATGTGTTAACATGTGTTCGTGTGTGATGCTCCGCTAAATACATCTTAACTTGGCTAATTAACATTACATTAGGTATAATAATCATATCTATAACGTATAATTTGAATTTCGATTCACCAATTTATGTTTTTTTATAAAGAAACTTGAATGGTGTTTTCAGTAAATGAACGATAACTATTTGTAGTTATATAACTTTTAAAGTTTTCTTTTTACTATAAGATTGTGCACAAAAAACACAAGAAAATTCAAGAAATTGATCAATGAATCATGCATTGATTGTTCACTATCACCAATTGATCTAATTTAGAATTAAAGCTACTTGTTAAGTACGAAATTTTTGAAAATTAATATCCAAGTAGCTCCCTGCATTGGGTGGGTTATCATAACCATTTTCTTGTGTTTTCTTGAAAATTCAACATAATATCCAAGTATCTCCCTGCATTGGATACTTTAGCTATTTTTACATTATAAGTAAAGTTACTAGCTAGACGAGGACCAATAGCAAACATGAGCGCGTTCAAAAAAAAGTATGACGAATAAATAAAGTACCAAACTTAATTTTTGGAGTTTCTTAACCTCGGTTCATAATGTTGAAGCCTAACTGATTTTAACACTTTTTTCTATTTTGCATTTTCCTCAACAGCAGCAATGACTCCATGTAGGTAACCCATCATTGATGGAAAGAAGGTACAAACTTCTCTACCTAAGTGTTCCGCAGTAGAACTACTGCAGCTTTTGTTGGGCAGAGTTGGAGAGGAAGTCCTCTGTAATGCTCAAGCTGGTACAAGTTCTCAGGTGAGAACAATGGAGCTCGATGCTGCCACTTAAAATTTTTAGATCCAGAGCAAGCAGAAGGAAAGGCACTATTGGAGGCTGTTTTATGGGCTAAAAGAAAAGGAATTCGAAATCTTCATCTGAAAGGAGATTGCTTAAATGTGATATCACCGGTTAATGGTAGATTTCAGTCGATAAAATGGACTACTAGAAACATTGTAATCGATAGTCTAAGTATCCTATCTACTTTTGATAATTGGATTTGCACTTTTGTTCATAGAGAAGCAAACCATGTTGCAGACTATCTGGCCAAATACGGTATTAGCATTATAAATGACCAAGAATGGTCCGATGAAATTCCCCTCGGGATACAATTATGTATACAAGAGGATTTTTTTTTTTTTTTGATGCTACAGGTATACAAGAGGATAATCCTGTGAAATATCAAAGTAAGAAATGCTGTGAAGAAAAGAATCTTGTTATTACCAAAAATACAATATACAGACAAGATTATTCAGCATAAGATTTATACCTTTTGAATTTAATACAGTACACAAGACTTTTATTGACCTTGACTATACCTTGACTATTTGACTTATTATTATTCCTAATAGCCCCCTCAAGTTCATACTGGCAGACACAGAAATGAACTTGAAAAACAAAAATTAAGAAACATCTTTTAAAACACAGCTAAACCAGAGAAATGAGAAGTAGAAACAGAGTATTTGTCTGTATCAATAGTAGACAGAGATTGGTCAACATCTGCAGTAGTAGTAGTAGATCCCAGAAGTTGTTGAAGTAAAGAAGAAAAAGATGGATAACAGAGTCCTTTGGTAAAGAGATCTGCCAGTTGATGTTGAGAAGCAATATGCTGAACTGAAATGAATCCATCTAACACCAAATCTCTGACAACATGATACTGCACTTCTATGTGTTTAGCCCTGGCATGAAACACAGGATTAGAAGCTAAGCAAATAGCTGAAGTATTATCACAATATATGGTAAAAGGATAAGTTACTGAAACTTGTAATTCCTTAAAAAGATTGGAAAGCCATTCCAATTCAGAAGCAGTGACTGACAAACACTTGTACTTTGCCTCAGCATAAGATCTGGACACTGTAGGTTGTTTCTTACTTGACCAAGAAATTAAAGAGTCCCCCATAAACACTACATACCCCGAAGTAGATCTTTCTAGTATCGTTAATCGAATCGAGAAAAGCTTTGATAGAAGAAATATCACTTTTCCTCAAAGTAATTCCTAAACCAATGGTGCCTTTCAAGTATCTGAGAATTCTTTTAACTAACAAGAAATGTATATTTGTTGGAGCATGCATAAATTGGGAAACATAATTCACTCCAAAAGCAATATCAGGTCTTGTCATAGTTAAGTATCAGAAACTACCTACTAAAGTTCTATATTCTCAAAGATTTGTGAGTAAAACTCCATCATGTATAGAAGCTCTAGATTCTTTTTACAACCGGAGTAGTGGAAGGTTTACAATCCAACATGTCTCGCTTTAGTAAGTAATTCTAATACATACTTTTTCCGAGTCAAAACCATAGAATCCACTGTTCAGTTGACTTCAATCCCCAAGAAAAAATTCAGATCTCCTAATTGCTTCATAGCAAATTCAGAACTCAAAGATATAACTAACTTATGCATAAGTGCAGCATCATTACCATTAAAATAATATCATCTACATAGAGTAGTAAAACCATCACGATGAACTTAGAGTATATATAAACATGGAATAGTCACAAATAGACTCGACAAAACCAAATTGAACCAAGAAATTACTAAATCTATCAAACCAAGCCCTTGGTGCTTGTTTCAATCCATATAAAGTCTTCTTCAATTTACACACATAATCAGGATGAACTGGATCAATGAAACCCTGTGGTTGAGACATATATACATCTTCATTCAAATAACCATGTAAAAATGCATTTGACACATCTAATTGTTTAACACTCCAATTATGTGTAACAGCTAAAACCAAAACAACTCTCACCGTAGTAAACTTCACAACATGACTAAATGTTTTCAAAGATAGTCAACTCCATCTTGTTGACTATACCCTAAAGCCACCAACCTTGACTTATATCTATCAATTTTACCATCTAAACTTTATTCTATACACCCATTTACACCCAAGAATATTCATATGTGGCTCGTGTTTGACAAGATCCCAAGTGTCATTGTCTTTCAAAGCTTGATGTTCCTCTTCATGGAAACTTGCCATTTAGGATTTTTAACAAACTGCTTTAAATGTTTTTGGCTCAGGGGGGGATACCCAATAAAGAAGAAAAAGCACAAGGAATTGGATGTTTGACAGAAAGATGCATAACATGATCAGGATAAAGTTTTTGCTTAGAAATACCTCTCATAGATCTTGTAGTAATAGTGGTGGGAGAACAAGAAGGAAGAGCATCAGTGGATAATTCAATAATAACAGGAGATGAAGCAAAGAATGTAAGGAGATGACAAGGAATTTGCAAAGATAGTAAAATTCATTTTCTCAAATATAACATTCCTAGAAATATGTAATTTTCTAAGAATTGGATCATAACATTTATAGCCCTTATGTAAAGAACTATAACCAAGAAATACACATCTGACAGATTTGGGAGAGAGTTTATCTTGTCTAGATTGACCCAAAAAAGGATAACATACAAAACATCAAAAAAACTCTTAGAAAAGAATAATCGTGTACAATTTTGTAAAGAACTTCAAAAGGAGATTTATTTTGAAGAATAGGAGTAGGAGTTCTATTTATTAGATAAGTTGCAGTCAAAAATGCATCAAACCGAATCATTTTAGGACAAGATGCAAAGAAACAAAATAGTATTTCCCATTTCTGTAATGTGCCTATGCTTTCTTTCAGCAAGGCCATTCTGTTCTGGGGTTTTAGGACAAGATACTCTAACATTAATACCATTAGTAGTAAGATAAGCACCTAATGAACCTTTAATAAGTTCACTAGCTCCATCAGTTTGAAAGTTTAAAATTTTGGTAGAAAATAAATTTTCAGCTAAAGTTTTGAAATGAATGAAACATTTTAAAACATCGTATTTCGGGCCCATTGGATAAATCCAATGAAACCTACTATAATCATCTATAAAAAGAACATAGTACCTATACCCTTGTAAAGAAGACACAGGGATGGTCCCCATTCATCACAATGAATAAGAGATAAAGGAATAGATGCATGAGAGACAGAAGTGGAAAAAGGCAATCTTTACTTTTAGCCAGCTGACAAGAATGACAAATTTTAGAAGGATCAGAAGATTTTAAAACAATGTGTTTGGATGAATGAAGGTGATGAATTATTTTAGAAGATGGATGACCTAATCTACTATGCCATAATTCAGAAGAAGCAAGTAAAGCAGATAAAGCATGATGAAAATTAGAGGAAGTGATAGGATAAAGATTATTGACTATATTCCCCTTTGCCAAAAGCACATCAGTTGTCAAATCCCTAATTTCATATCCCTTAGGATCTAGTTTGAAGTAACAATTGTTATCTGTTGTGAACTGTCCTACAGATAACAAATTATGTTTCATGGATGGTACATGTAATATGTTGTGCAACTTAAAACTAGTGTCAGATACTTGCAAATTAGAATTTCCTGAAAGAGTTATAGGTAAAGACTTACCATTGCCAATAATAACTCCACCTTGCCTTTATAAGAAGAAGTATTTTGAAGAAGTGAAAGATCTCTAGTCATGTGTGCAGAAGCACCTGAATCTGAAAGCCATGAAGTAGATGAAGAAGGATCATCATTGACTGGTAGAGTATTCATATGTAGACCAGTAAACTCATTAGAAGTATTGTTGTTAATGTCATTATTTCCTTGAGTATGAGATTCAAAGGACACCCACAAAACCAGTAAGTAGGAGGAGGATAATATCGAAAATGGCATCTCGCTGCATAGTGACCCTTTTTCCCGCATATTTGACATTCAACCCGAGAGAAATCCCACCGACCTCTTCTAGCATCACTATTGTTTTGATAAGAACCACTTCCTACACCCGTATCTAGTTTCACTAGTTCCAAAGACTAAAGATTTTTATTCACATTTGACTTATTGTTTGCATAAGGAGCACCAGAACCATTCCTCTTCTTATTTCCAGGATGAGAGTTATAGTTAGAACTAGCACCACCTCTACCATAAAAAGCAGTTTGATGTTGAGTATCAAAAATAGCATTACTGTCCTGTGCTTGATCAAGAAGCCATTGCTCATGTGTAATTAACCTTTCCTTAAGTTCACTAAAGGTATAAGAATTTTCTCTATGCTGAGAAGCAATCACAAAATTATCATAATCCCTGCCTAATCCATTCAACACATGCATCAATAAGTCTGAGTTGCTTACTTTTTCACCAATAGCAGCAAGAGAGTCTGCAATTCCCTTAATCTTTTGTAAATACACGGAAACAGACAAATTTCCTTTTCTAATTCCATATAATTGTTGTCTTAACATATTTTTGCGAGCAAGAAATTGGGTTTTGAATGTACTTTCAAGAAACTCCCAAATGTCTTTTTGCAGTAGCTAAACCTAAGACATCACCGAAATGGATGTCAAAGTTGCTTTTAAACAACTTATAACAAATCGATCCATTCTTCTCCACCGAACCCATTTTGGATTTAAACTAAGAATACCATTAATCAAAATCTTCTCCTCAAAGCTATTGAAAATCCCCATTAACATGACCATAAAGATCAAGAGTAATCAAAAAGCACTCAAATTGATCACGCCATAATAGAAAGTTCAGATTATCCAATTTGAGAGAAACAAAATTCGAAATATTTGTGAAAGGTAAAGTGAAATTCACGAGAGTTACCAGAATCGGAGGTGTTTGTAGCGGAAGCCATATCTGTTTGACTGATAACGTTGTTGTTGTTTAACGTATTCTTGCTACGCCTTGTACTGACTGGCATAACACAAATTTGCAAAAGATGAAAATAATTTCAAGATTAGGTTTTAATCTTGAATCCAGATGAAGAGAAATATTGATTGATAAAATTTGTTGAAAAATTTGTTTGTAAATCAATCAAGAAAAGATATTGAGAAGATTGTTTCTTGTTGATTGAGAAAGATGTATGAAAAAAAAAAAATTTGTTTGGATCAGAACCAAACTGATACCATGTGAAATATCAAAGTAAGAAATGCTGTGAAGAAAAGAATCTTGTTATTAGCAAAAATACAATATACGTATTTAAGACATATTCGCAGACAAAGATTTATACCGAATTTAATACAAGACACAAGACTTTTATTGACCTTGACTATACCTTGACTATTTGACTTATTATTATTCCTAATAAATCCTGTGTAATTTGACGGAAAGGAACTACAACTTAAGTGGTTAGGGAGAGATGCCCTTTATGGGCAACATACTAAAGACTGCAATTTTGGATTGAGATAATTTAGAGTGTTAAACATTGTTTAATGGATTGAGATAATTTAGAGTGTTAAACATGGTTTAAAGTTCAACGCAGTATATCCTATTTTGTCTTCATCTTCGTCTAATACTTCTTCTATCTCTACCTTTTACTTCTCTCGATCAAACCCTCACTCACTGAATTCTAATTCTTCATATCAAATGAGAAAGCACATTTTTCAGCAGTCGCATCTTTGGGGGTATACCTATAATGGTTCAGATCAGGGTTCACATAATTTTTTTTTGGTCCCCGTCATTTTTACCATGTCCTGTTTGTGACTGTGTTTTCCTTCAAAGACATTATTGGTCAAATACTTACATTTTCCATGGATAACAACTTCGGGGATGTAGCTCAGATGGTAGAGCGCTCGCTTAGCATGCGAGAGGTATGGGGATCGATGCCCCACTTCTCCACATTTTTATTTGACATTATTGTCGATTTTTTTTTGTTGGTTTGCCATACCTGTTCTCTTTTCTGCTCTCTCAAACAATGCACAGATCAGATCCCCAAGTCGGATCTCCTGTTTGGTTGGTGATAAAATTGAAAAAACGAAGACAAAAATTCAAGTAATTCAGGAAATATGGATGATAGTTGATAACTATGAAAGATTGGTGTTTGATGGGTCTATTCTTGCAGTGTGGAACTCCTCCTATGATCTACAAATTTTGAGATTTTTTGGGCTGAAATGCAGAAAAGTCCAATCTGTCAGAGTTGTTGAATGCAGTTTCAGTCTTTCTTGTGCTCCAGAAATCCTCCTCTTCTGTGATGGAGGCAACCATGGAGATGCGGGATATGGTTCCATTGCAAGAGCTAGTGATGGAGATTTCATAATTGCAGTTACAGATGGTTCAGGAGTGGCTACCAACTATATTGCAGAAATAATGGCTGTGGTTTGTGCTTGTGAATGGGAAATTTTGAATCATTTTCGAAGTATTCGTCTTCAATCTGATTCAAAATAATGGCTGTGGTTCGATAGGAACGGTTATAATCCTGTGATGACCCTCCAAAATTTTGGCTCACCTTAAGTTCTGTACAGGTTCATAAAAGAATTTTTGCCAGGTTTCTTGTTTTAATGAAATTCTCACGGTTTTTCAGCGAAAAAACAAAATTTCATTTCAACTCTTGGTGAATGACATATGCTCATGATTACAACTTCCTCGCTTGACCTTTATCAACCCCCAGTAAGGAGGAATATACATATAGCAACTATTCTAATATCAGCATTTATATGCTGCAAAACTTTGGATTCCAAATTCTTCTGAAGAGTGATTCTTTGAAACTTACTAAGAAAAGGTTGCAGATTAGAACCCTTCAAGGCCCTGAACTATTCACGAATTCCATAGCCTTCACCATCACATATTCAACCTTTTCTTCGTCGCCACAAGATTTTTCATAGTCAAGATACTTCTTAAATAAAAACTGCAAAGAAATGTGACAGTCATAAATATCAAAACCAAAAGCGAGCAGAAAACTAATAATCAAACGAGTGGGATTTCATCATGCACACCTTCATCTTTTTGGCTGGAAGACATAAACTTGTTTCTCTCTCAAACAATGCACGGATCAGATCTACATCCCCAAGTCGAATCTCCTGTTCGTGATAAAATTGAAATATTATAAATCAGCATCTAGATCCATAAGAAAAGTAACATAACACCTCAGTTAGATCCCTTATTGTCATATGATGCAGTTTCCCCAAGGGGTTCTCCCTGCGAACAGGGCCTCAGTTCCACTACTCTCAACTAATTGGATAACATCGTCATAGGCTTCTCAATTAACAATATTCATATACCATCTCTATCACATATGTTCATACTTCTTTAAAATTCATATCCTATCATTTTTATGACAGAATTACCTTACACAAATCAGCAAAAATATATAAATCTAAGTAGGCTCAGATATATTTCAGCTCTCTCAATCAAGAATTTTCTGAAGCAGAACTGGCATAAAGCTGTGTAATGATCATCACTGCCAAAATCAATTTAGCTTATGACGCAATGTTCCGGGACTTTTCTTGACAAGTTAGGTCTGCAGGAATTTCGTCTAAGATTTAGATTCGCTGAATTATTACTAAATAGTAAGATCAAGATGATCATCACTGGCATACATCATTATGTAAGATCAAGATCTAGTATAACACGTAACTAGAATGTAATACATTCAAAATAGCAGTGACAGATAACTATATAACATAAATTTAATAGACAAAAGAATAAATTCTCACCTCTGTTATATGCACTCTTCCGACTCCAAACTTCAAACGCAACCCAGAGGCTTTATGTCGGTGTTACAAATATGGGCATCCAACTCAAAACCAATCGGCATTAAGTGGAGAGGCCCTAAGGATTAAAAACCGCAGGATCTTAGATTGCCCAGACAATGTGGGACTAATAATCTCAGCAGTCGGTAACCTAGAAAGAAAAGCAGCTACTAAGAAACTTGTTTTCAAACAGTATACTAAAGGAAAACAATATCCTGAGTATGAAAAAAATTACAACATCTTTACCTCTCTGCCTCAACAAGTGATTCAACACTGTAACTGGAATTTTTCTTAGCCCTTTACGAACCGGAATTGTTGACGACCTGGTTTAAAGATTTCAGCGACAGTAGAAATCTCCCGATTGCAAATGAGCTGGGAAGATCCCCAGATTTATCTCTCTTGCGCTACTGCAATAAATTAAAAAACACCAACATTTAGACTTGAATCCATAGTCCTCTTTAGATGCATTACCAAATTCTTTCACATTAATAGCTTACAGGAATAAAATTCCATATTGATCTTCTTAAATTAGAAATACTCAATGTTTGAATCTTAATCAAAAATAAACAAAGTGAAGCTAGTTATCTACATAAACCAGAAAACATACTTGCGAGATTTTGTAACAATATGTTAACACAAGTATTGATTTGCCTTTGAAATAACTCCCGAAAGCTTAATTCCAGATGCAACATTTTGAATATTCAAAGAACCCATAACTTCACTACTAGTATCATGCACACTAATTTCATTACTTGAAATGTGTGTTGAGTATGTGAAACAGCTAAAAAATCGACTTGCGGATTCAATTTGAAAAAAATAAATAAAATAATAATTTGTTGATTTTATTACCTTCAAAATGATTCCCAGCACCAAAAAGTGAACCAAATCTTAAGATGTGCTATTGTTCTTCTTTACTCCTCCTACAAACACAGTTCAGCAATATCACTTGAAACCTAGAAATTTGCAAGTCAAACAAATGTATGTACTGATATTTGATGTAGCTAAAATCTTACCACCGGGGAAATCAGGGACATGATCTGAGTTTCTGTTCAGTTTCTCTCTTGAGGGATTTACTGGGAGGTACAGCCATAATTTACAGAGCTTCTAAAGAACCCTAAGGGAATTTTATCAGAGCCTTTTGGCCCTTTTGGGTGGAGATGAGACGGTGGGTTTCAAGGTTTTATCTTGGAGACTTTGGCTTGTCGGGTTTAGGGCCACCGTGCCATAACGGCACAGGATATGACTATCCAAGTTGGTCTAGTTTTAGTCCTCACATACTTTTTACACTGTAATGTCAAAATTTTCAATCTGCAAATTTCATCCTGCTTCTGCACTGCACTAAATTAAGCTATTTTGTAGTTGCTGCTAGCTTCCTAGAATTGTGTTCTTTATCTGAACAATGGCACATTCCTAGGAGACACTGAAATGCACTTGCACAATTGTCTGTGTTTGAAAAGCACAACTGGAAAGGTAACTCACTGGGTTGGTTAAAAATGTGCAATGTAGGATAATGAAATACACAATACGTTCAGGATCCCCTGAGACGATGACAGAATCCCCTGCCGGAGTAACCAAACCTGTGAAATGTATTGTGTGGTTGTAACATTCTTCAGGATAATGAAATACACAATACGTTCAGGATTTACTAAAGAGGCTGGTCGCATAAGGTCGCTAAAAATGGCTCAAGTACGATCTAATGGAACAAAGACGGGGATATATGTTGTCCTCCACCACGCAGTATAGATATGTAGCCTTTTTGGGACTCGCCAATTTCTCCACACGAAAAAGAAAAACAAACCTTGGCGCCGAAACGGTTTATGGCAGCGCATCACATGGGTCTCTTGATACTTTCTCACAATTAGAGGAATATGAAATACAGAAGCTTCCCTTTCTATCTATCTTGAGTTTATTTGCAAGGACTGCTGGACAGTATTAGCTAGCTTCGGTTTGTGTAGCGCCCCTTAAGCTAGCAGCTGACTAATCCAAGAGATTAACTAAATAAAGAGGCACTATGAATCTAAATCCTTTACTTAAACCTTCAGTTTAGAAATCTGTTACACTTAACCCAAAACAAGCCCCGCTCAGAAATATATACAAGAACTCCTCTCAAATGATACATATACAATAGTCATATGGTTTACAAATAGAATATACAACATAATAAACATAGCCGAAGTTAACTAACTAACAGACTCAACTCCTCAAAGCTTTCGCTGCGCAACTCTGATCTGTCTCTGAAACTGAAAGTGGGAATAATTAACATTAAACTTCTAAGTAATCCTATGCATGATTTGGAAAACGTTACATGTTTCCGAAGCATTAAACAGTGACCAAGTCACTGAAATAAACAAACAAGTATATGGACAAACTCCTTCTTCAAACAATGTATAATATTAAAGCCCACTTCCACTCCGATTACTAATATTGGAGCCCACTTCCACTCCGATTACTTATAAAAGCACTAAATATAAATGCGAAGGAGCATATCCTATACACCACAAGTGGAAATCCTTATTTCCCATAGCAATTCAAGCAAACAGTACAAGTACTTTCCAAATTATGGAAAGATTCAAAGAATCAACAAAACAATCATAATGCAAACTAAACAATGCATGGAGTGCACGAACGGACAATGCATGAGTTTATTAAGCATAAACTTTTATAAAAACAATAATAATGATTACAAAAGAGTCAAATGCGTTCCCACCTCTTTTGATGACAAGCCACGCCTACCTAGAGATCCACGATCCACTGGTTCATCCTTTGAATCGATCGTTGTTAATATCTAACTGTTAATCATACAAGCACTCTAAGAAACTAGCCAAAATGGCTCATACAAGAAACATACAAATTTATCTAATGGTTCTAAGCCCATTTATGTTCTACACATTTTTATTATCTATCTTTAACATTTCCAAGGTTTACTAATTCAATTAGGTTGGTTCTATAGTCCAATATCTAGGTCTTATGAGTATCTATAACTTTGTAAAAGGAACCAAAGGCTATTTCGGACCATAGATGGTCCAATTCAACAAATAGGAACTCTAAACCTAAGCCCAAGTCCACTAAACTGGCCCCTTAATCTAAGGCCCAGTCCATTTGAGTCAACAAACAGTCACTAACGGTTAAAGATGACGGTCAAGCTAACAGTCAACGGGTCTCTAACAGTCAATGTTAAACAAATGTCAAGTCCAGGGTCAAAGGGTTAACTCGGTCAACTGAGTCAAACTAGAATCGGTCAATAGTCCTACTCGGGTCAAGACATGCAACTCAGTCAGACACACAGAGTCAGCTAAACAGTTGAGTCAGCCAAACTGACTAGGATGACTAATAGGTCGAATCTTCTTCACAGGCCAGAGTCATTGCTCAGGCCAAAGAACTCTAATGAACAAACATTTGAACTCTTAACTATATTTTAATTTTAATCTATTCAAATAATATTCTATAATTCAATACAATTGTAATTTAAGCCTACCTGCAATTACAGTTCCAAGCTTTTACAGCAACACTAACACCAACTAACACCAATTCAATCCACTCATCTAAACCTTAACAGCAACTCGCACATCATAATTCAACATTTCAGTTTCATCTACAAATCCTCAATACATAACCATTACACCATGAACAACAACATCACTATTACTTCAGGCAACCCAACTCAGATATATTACAACCACAAGCTGTACTCCACAACTTCAGCAGATCACTCATATCCCCTGCAAATTCAACATACTACTATAACTCTGCAACACTAAGAAGTTCTAATTCCATTCACTTCACAACACCATAGTTACTCAGTTCCATTACCCATTCATCTCATAACTGACTCACACATCTACAATTTAGCAGCAACACACTTTTGCAACTGCAACTCCAGTTCTGCAACAACCAACACAACCCTGTAACAAACTCAATTCCATTTTCATTTTACATGCACAATCAAACTCCATCTAGCCATGTACTTGTGAATACTAACACTAACGCTCCCATATATGGGCAATAACACCAGCAACGCAAACATAATCTCTACTTCAGATTACTACATCTTCTTCCCTGTAACTCAACTATAATATACATTCCACCCACAGCTTCACTCTAAACTCATCCCAATCTCAATTTCATTCATAATCATACAAACTCAACAACAGGAATTATGATTTTACTAAACTGACAGAGCAACACAATTACCTCAATACGATTCCACTCCAGCAAGTTGAGATCACTTCTTCTTCTTTACTTGGTTCAACAGATCCTTATAAAACAACATCAATCCCACTAGTTCAAAAAGCTACAACTGTAACCCAATTCATTATCCATTATCTCCAGCTCTTCACTGCCTCAATCAACAGTTCCCTATAATAATTCCACCTCCAGTTCCATACACATACATCTCAATTTGGTTTCACCAAACAATTGAACCAATTCTTCCTTGCTTTGACTTCATCCAGCAAATCTTCTCAAAACTAACAACACTCATCACCAATTACTAAAACTCTATAATCCTCATCATCATCTTTGATTCTCAGAAACCCTAAAACCAATTCTCAATCCTCTATTTTCTAATTCGACTTCACAACATCAATTCAAATCTTCAAATCAAACAAACCCATCTTCTAATTTCTTCTTGTCAATCTTTAATCGAATTCATGAAACCAATTTCATGGAAACCCTAATTATCTTCAATCTTGAATTAACACTCAAAACATCAATTAACTCTTCAATACTATCAGACCCATTCTTTAATTTAATCCTCTGAACTAACACTTTATCTTCTAGTTCTTCTTTGAACTTCTTACAAACCTTAATTCAATTTTTGAGAGACCCTAACTATGATTCTTCATGAAAACAGTTTCTGAAAATCAATTAAACATCAACCCAATCGTTCTTCATCTACCAGGAACTCGATGCTCTAATCAATTCCACAAAACCTCAATCAAACTTCATATTTCAGAAACCCTAACTCTTAATTCATTATCTCCTTCGAGTCTGAATCAACAGCAGACAACAACATCATCACTATCTGTAACTCCGTGATCTTCTCAAACCTATTTCGATCTCAAAACTCTAATTTATCTCTCAAATTTATATCAGGAAGAACAGAGAAGAAGAAACGGGTAGAAGGAAAGAAAGAATGACAAGAAAGAATACAAAATTTGTGCTTATCTTCTCGACATGGTCTTGATAAGGGCGACCCAAAATACTCAAGGCACCCGACCAAAAGATAAGGGCAGCCATGTCGGCTAAGAACTAAACCAATGATATCTTATTCGTCTGGTATCTGAATGACGCGTGCGAGTATTCCATTCCGCGTAACTTCTTGTGACCTATCCAACGGTACTAGTTTCATATCTTGATCGTTGTTAGATTAGTTTCTATTAATTAACATTCGTGTTAAACTAATCGAGTTATTATCGGCTAATTCGTCTCTTGACTAGTCTAATAGTGTTGACCAGCTTGAGGGTCTTTATAGTTTGTTTGCATTTGTCTGGGACTGCAAGGCAGAGTCAGTTAGATTGAACTTTTTGAAGTATTGTTTTGTCTAATAATAATCTTTATGGAACCTTCAGATGGTTACAAGGTGTATGTGAAAGCTCAAAAACATAACTTCTTGCCCGGCAGGTGAGCACTTTTAAAGGTTGTCTACAACCAACAGTAGCCTGCATTTGTTGTGATAACATAACAACATTCTGGTCACCATTAATAAAATTGCAAATAGAGTGTGGCCAAGGCAACTTCAGAGATAGTACAATCAAATTGAACATTTTCCATAGCCTAGAAGTGTAAAATAGTTTTCGTAATAAACTGTGAGGGCTTCAAATGGGGTACATAACCATACCCTGGAGGGAAAATAGAAATACAACTTTGTTTTTATAACAACTATGAATATACCAGAAAAAAAGTAGTATCCTATATCACTGGTACATAACTATAAGCTATGTCAGAAGAAACGAAAGATCCTGCACTAGTGGTACATCAAGCAAGATATATCTAGAACAATAGAAAGGAGTAAAAGGACCAGTTCTTTGTTTCTGACACTTTTACTTCTCTAGAAAAATGAAAAACAATAGCAGCAAAGGGACTTAGCAGTTGGAAGTTCCCTTTCAAAGAAGAATATTGACACCATCATCATTTCTTGAAGCTCTATACTTGGTTCGCCTCGGAAAACATAAAAGTCAGATTCATTTGTGAAGCTTTTGTAACCAAACCTAGTTTGTCTGCAAACTCTCTCATCAACTGGGGTGTGCTTGTCTTAGAGTTATATAACTCAATTTGAGTTAAAGTTAAGCCTTTCTCAATCAGAAATTTCAGCAGTTTGTATTCTGTTACGGTTCCTTTGGCTTCTCGAACTATGATTCTCTTGAGGAGTGATAATTGGGGCTCCATTAAGACAAGTTCAGCACCATCCTCTTCAAAGTATTCTCCCTACATCAAATGAATGAGAGAAACAAAAAGTAAGACATTTGTAATTTTCATAAGTTGAGCAACGGAATTCTGAGTTCAGTTCTATGTTGTTAACTACCTCTTGTAATATGAGATAAAGGACCTCCAGATATGGAGAGTTCTTAAGAAAGAAGGTGATGGCAGGCCAGCAGCAGCTTGTGAAACACATGTTGAGCTCTAGATGTTGGAGATTTGGAAAATTGAAGAGTGGTTCACTAAGATTGGGAGCTTTTGAGAGAACTTAGGAGACGATAAATAGATCAATTGTGGGAGATTGACATTTAAATAATCATACAAAAAAGCGAAAGAAATAACCATGTATACCTGAAAAAATGTTGACGACGAGATTTTTAGATTTATAACATTCTGCAAAGCTGTCACAAGTGCCATCATTCTGACTGGATACAATACCTCCTTCTCCCCTGGATAAAGTTCCCTGTCAGTGGAATCCCCTGCTCTCCCTTGCTCTTCTTTTATCATTCCAATATCAGCACGTTGAATAGAAGAAAGATCGCCAAAAGTATACTCTTGCAGCATATAATCTTTACACACAAATCTTATCAAACTAGGAGCAGATAATGTGATACGCCTGGCCAAATTATAGCGAGCATGGATACAATATTTGTCATTCAGTATTTCAAAATTCTTCAAAACGGGAGACTCAACCCTGAACTCATCAATATCTCGCATCGTAATGTCTTCGAGAATCAAAGTTTCAAGGACAGAGTAGTTTGCAATGAGAGGAGTAAGATCTCCAGTTGTAAAGTAACCAAGTCATAGATGCTTCAGATTATTGAGCTGCGGTGCATTGGGTGGTAGGATAATTGTAGTATACTTACGGTTCAACTTGAGCACCAATTTCTGTAAGGACTGTAAAGTGAACATAAGCTCTGGAAAGGCTATGTGGTACACATAATCGCAATCTTCGCTTTCTATGTGAACGGCCAGCTCTCTAGCATTACGTATCAGCGAGCATTGGATCCACTCATAAAGCCGGTCCACCGTCCCAACATTCAATACATAATCCTTCATATGAATCTCAAACTTGTCTAAGTTGTTCTCATGTGTGCGGTCGAGAACGGTGTCTACAAATGTGTGAAAAGCTTCTCTACTGAACCTCTTGTCATCGAAAAACATGTTGCGAATAGTAGTCCATGTATTACTCCAGGTTTTGGACATTATGCATGTTTGAACCAAAGATTTCATCTCCAACAGTGAAAGAACATCAAGAATCAATTCGTCGGATAAATTCATTGTAACCTGGAATCAGAACAAGATTTGATATACATAGTATTAGTGACATTTCAATTAACATATACGGAATTTGATGCTTCCATCAGTTTTCATGTATCAACTTCCATCCACTGAAGTATCACTCAAGCACAATCATACATACATACATTGTCATTCAAATGAGCATCACAAGTAGGTTTTAATGAATCTCCGAATTACAATTCAGATCATGCACAAAAACACACTGAAGTTCCCATTGAAGTTACTAGAAATTATTAATTGAACCCCACGAATATCAATTATCAATTAGAAACAAATTATCCATCTGGTGTAAACAACTACTTCTAAGTACGAATTATCCATCTGGTGTAACACTAAACTACTTGTAAGTACGAATTTTGAGAAGTACCACATAAAAAAAGCAGAATAATAATCATATACGAACAACCAAAACAAAATTGGGGATAATCAAACGATTCCTGTTTCTAAGCTTCCTACCTGATAATGGATTTGGGATTTAGTATCGGTTGAAGTAAAAGAATCTATCAAGACTAATGAATCAATATCTACTGAAGTTGATAGACAACAATCGAAGTTCAGATCTGAAGATTCATCCACAAAAACACAATTAAACATATCATGAACAGAAGAATCATCAAAAAATAATCAAAACAATTGGGGAAAATTTGAACATGATCGGAGTAGGATTGATTCATACCTGGTGGCAATGGAGTTACTTGAATTATAAGCAGAAGAAGAAGAAGAGAATGAAACTAAACCTAATTCGCAGCTTATATGAAAACCCAACTTCAACATTTAACAAACAAGAATGAAGAATGAGGAGAGAAAGGAAAAAACAGGAAATACTTGAGAGTTCAACTTGTGAGGCGGTTGTTTTTCATTTAACGGAAAAACAAGAATTCCGTCATATCTAACTGTTAAGACAAATACCATTTATTCTGGTTAAGAACGTGTTCTTAACTAACGTGCGTGTACAAAATTTTTTTTTTTTTACCATCTGGATTTGGAGGAAAACTTTATATTTCGGTTTTATTTTGAAAAAGTATGTCTGGGACCCACCGACAGGTAATAAATGTGCTAACTGCTAACTAGATAGCTAGTTCATTTGCCGTGATCGCACCACGGCCGGACAAGAACTCACTTATTTCGGTCCGAGAGATTCACCTATATGTGTGCAAGCAACACGAGCTCCTATCAGGTGAGTTGATAAAATGTAAAGACTATTAGATCAAAAGTTTGTGTAGGGCGAACACAACAATGGTTTCATATACTCCCAACGTTTTAGGAATAATGATACTTTTTCTTTTTTTGATATAATGTAGTCAATTTCGGTCGAGATGGCCGAGAACTCCCAGAGGTTTTAGGTCTCGGTCGATGGTCGAGAGTCTCGAGACTTGTTTCTCAATATTGTAATAATGAGATTTGACCGAGAAACTTGCCGAGGCTATCAAGATTCCGTCAAGTTAAGTTTACCATGTGGAAATTTAGTAACAAAAATTAAAATCAACCTCTTTTAGAAATCGATTTTTTCTAAACTTTTTTCCCTTGTAAAAAACCGGTGTCGTTTCTTTATATTGTATCTTAAGCGTGTAAAATGCATGCAACATAAAATTTTAAAAATAAGAGCTTAAGTTTATCATGTGGAAATTTAGTAACAAAAAATTAAAATCAACCTCTTTTAGAAATCGATTTTTTCTAAATTTTTTTCCCTTGTAAAAAATCGGTGTCGTTTCTTTATATTGTATCTTATTAAGCGTGTAAAATGTATGCAGCATAAAATTTTAAAAATAAGAGCTCCGGATTTCACCGAAAATCCCCCGAGAGGAAGTTGTCTCAATGTCTGGTTAGTCACAACCAAGACGACACCAATATCTCAGATTGACGACAATCCTCTTAGATAAATTGGTACCCATGTTACTATCCATTAAAGCTAGTTCACATGCAAGCTTGTATATGTTTTTTGATTTGTCATGCCGGGTGGCCTGACAAACATGTCACACCACTATGTCAAATAACTCTAAGCAATCAAGTCCCCATCGAGCCATATAGTCTCGGACGCCATCAATAAATACGAACCAGATTTTATATCGCTCAATAACAATTACATGCAGTAAATCAGCAAAATGTTAGTTTCCGGAAAAGATACTACTATTATTAATTTATCATGTACTTTTACCACTTAACTAGGCTCATAGATATGGCAAACGCATCGTAGGAACCGGCCTGTTCAGCTAACTATCCTGAATATGACCCTATCCTAAATAATGAGTCTGTCTGCTTTCTACTTTAAATGAACATTTGGCGGGTACATTTCTCTAGGCGAAGATGAGCAGAATAGAAGAAATCACAGCAATTTTAACTGAAATTGCTTGCCATTTACAATCTCAACAAGAAGATTTCACTACCAATTTAACATCCACTATATCATCTTTGAATCAAACTCTAAACCTAAATACGAATGAAGGCGAATCCAGGGTTAGGGTTTTGGAAACTACCCTTTCTTTGATGTGTTTCAAAACACCCCAGGTATGTTTTATTTTTTCAATTTCAGTGCTTGTTTTTCACTAATTGGTGTTTTTTTAATTCTGGGTTTTTGTTTTTCAGGTGTTTAATTTGATGGTGGAAGATCTAGTACAGACGATTGTCACGGTTTTGAAGTCATCGATTTTGTGTAAAGAGGAGTTTCTACAGATTGGGAGTTCCATATCGAGGTTTGATTGTGAAGAGTTGGTTAAAGCTTGTTTGGATATAATTGGGAGACTAGAAGAACACCATGGTTTGTGTTATTTATTTCATTTTGTCTCCAATTTTGCTCAATTTCCAAAGGTTGTTTTAGTAGTTTTAATTTCATTAGTCCCCTCTACTGCTCGATTAGTTTAGTAATTAGTGGCTTAGTGCAAGGAACTTAGTTAGACAGAATTTCGATGCTTTCTCCAATATTAAGTGTTCCCTTAGCACAATGTTCATTAGCTGTCGGATAAAAATAAGAACCATTTTTAGGCATAAAGCTCTCTGGTGTGTCATGTTTGCAGGAACCCTTTCACATATGTTGTTTAGTGCTGTGCTGAGAGTGACAGCGGCAGCTTCTTCTCATCAGATCTTGTCCCCATTTCCGTATATCCGTAGTATTCAGCAATGTCACCAGAAAAACACTTCTTTCTCCGAACTACATTCTCTTCTGCCGGAAGAGATCTCTATCAGTGACAGCGATATACCTCTAAGGTATGCCTGAGTTTAGTATTCACAAGTCCATTTTAATTTCATCTATGGTAGCCTGGTTTTTCGGGTCAGTGGATATACCAGTTGTCAAACATGCCCTTTGTGATTTGTATATCCTTGCACATGTTATCTGGGATTGTTTTTCTTTTGGGTAATTTGGTATACTTTTCTTGTCCATAAATGTCAACTTGGTGATCATTTTGAATCTTTGATAAAATTATTGGTCATGAGCCAATATGTGATGCCGGCATAGATTCTATGGCTTATCGTCTATAGTGCATCCTGCACAATTGTGATCTTGTTTGTACCATCAGCTGGGCCCGTAGGTTTTGTCATTCAAATTCCTAATTTTCGAAATATACATGTTCTTGAGTCATTTAGCTTTCCAGTTTTCTCTGCCCTCTCTTAGTAACATGTTATCATTTCAAATGCGCAACGAAAATGTATATTCAAAGTGCTTAGCTTTTTTTGCTGGGAATCTTTTCTTATGGTCCTAAATCAGAGTACTCAATGCGTTTGTGAACCCTCAAAGTTACCGCCAATATATATTGAATCAGGTTGAGAGGATTCACACGTTCATCTTCTAAACTATTTGTTGTACTTTGTTCTGACACATGTTGTCCTTTTGTATCTTTCAGTATTTGTATTTTGAAACTTATGTAGTTGGATATCTTTTTCTTAATCATTTCAGTTTACTCGTGTGGTATCTTGATCCATTGACTTTAAAACATGATATCTCAAGTATTCTGTCCGAGTCTTCAACGAGGCCGTTTCTTTATCTTAAAACAGAAATGCATGAAAGAATGAGATGGCGTTCAATAGTCTTATCTTTGGTCCTTTCTCCTACTACATTTATGCAAACAAGAGCCTTGTTGCACAACTGGTTTTTGGTGATGTAAGTTCCAACTTAATGTTCCTTTTTGTTTTACATGTTCATATTGCTATGTTTTTTTTCCAGCATGCTTGGAGAAAGTACAACTAATATAAGAAGCACTCTCGTTTGTGTACTCATTAATAGATTCAGTTATTCACCAGGCAGCTACTTTGAATAGGGGCTCGACTTACGTTCTACAGCTTCAAATCAAAGTAGTCTTGTCAGTGTTAGATGTACTTGCGCTGCCAATGAGGTGGGGTCTGTCCATGGAAATGGGATCTAAGCTGCCTTTTTCTCTGGCTTATTTTCCGCACAAACAACCTCTGTTGCTGATGCTAGCTGGACCTGTGTCATGCAAAACTTTTCTAGATTTGGTTCAATTTGTTAAAGAATTGATTCTTCAGGGTGATGACCATTCTGACCTAGTTTCAAAGCGAAGTTCAATTAACGCAAGAATGATAGATCATAAATCTACATGGTAAACTCTCTTCATTAATCTGAATAACTACTCGCTGATTGTTAACTATTATGATTGGAACAACAATGTATCTGATTAAATGCGGTATTGCAGGGCACTATTGATGAATTTTCCGGTTTGGTTCTACTTCTCGGCTTCCTTGTTATTCACTGGAAGAAACTGCACAGTAGGAGCAGTTAAAGCTCAACTGCACGACTTAGAGAAGATTCGCTATGCAGCTTCAAGGTATCTGACATGGATTCTTAGCCCAACTAATGAATACCTTTCTGATTTGCTCCTTAATTTTTTCATGGAAAAATCAAGATCTTTTGAAAAATACGGGCTAGATACACACAATGTTAATGCCAGTGTCAGGAGAAAACTTGGGAAACTAAAAATTCGTGAAAACAAGGATACTATGGCATCCAAAGAGTATGATAGTCATGCAATGAGACTCTGGATTAATGAATTCCATGATTGTCATGAAACCTTCTGCAAAAGAGCTGTCAATGATAGGGAATTGATTGGAGAAAAAACCCAGAAAGTTCTTGATCCTAGGCATAGTTTGTTATTCAGAAGGATTCCCTTGGGCATCTGTATTTGGGTTTCTGATATAAATGAAGAGGCATGCCAATGTCTTTTCCAGTATACTGCTTCAGGTTCAATCCTCCCTCGAAAAATTGGTGAGAAAGAGGATGCCATAGAAGGTGTCCGACTTGTTTTTGATCTTTTCGATGTTATTGAAGAAATGGCAGAATCGATATTTGATAAGGAAAGTGAAGGAGACGAATTTGTTTGCCGGTTGAAAGTGAAAGCTGTGAGGTTTTTGGTTACGTATATGGAAAAGCTTCTGAGCCTTCAAACTGATGAAGCTGACCGGGCAATGTTGATGTTTACAGATCTTCAAAGGAGATTATCAATGTGGAAGCATCAACTTGGAAAGAATTTTCAGGGTTACGAAGATTTAGATGCAATTTGTGATGCATTAAATTTATAACTAGCTTGAATTTTGTAGAAAGATAAGGAAGTTTTGGTAGCTTCTGTAGTTCTGTTGCAAGTACCAAAGCCCATATCATATGAACTGAAAATTGGTATGGGACCCACACTCCAAATTCCACCTCATTCTCGTGCATCTAATTTGTAGAAAATTCTCTTTTTTAGAATTTCTCCCAATTCCTTCCACTTTCCTAATACGACCGGGGCGTGGTGAGGCGGCCACCTTTATAAGAGCATGCAGTTTTAAACCTCCCACCACAATATTGCAGTTCTTTAAAGTTTTCCCCAGTTTTAAACCCTAACCTCTGAGGTGAGAGTGTTCTTTTTGGGATTTTGCTTTACTCTGAAGATGACGATGAAGAATTGATACTTACAGAATAAAAGCTGTGAGGTTTTTGGTTACGTATATGGAAAGGCTTCTGAGCCTTCAAACTGATGAAGCTGACGGGTCAATATTGATGCTTACAGATCTTCCAAGGAGATTATCAATGTGGAAACATCAACTCGGAAAGAATTTTCAGGGTTACGGAGATTTAGATGAAATTTGTAATGCATTGAGAAATAAGATCAATTTGTTTTATAAGAAGTTAAACTTGGGGTCCCCTTAACCCCAGTTGTCTGGTTAGGAGAAAAAAGAAAGAAAAGGTCTTTTTTTTACTTTAAAAAAGTCATTCTGGAGATGTGTTTACTGTCTTCTTGCTTTTCGAATAAATTAACTCAAAAATAATTTTTTAAAGTGTGTTTAAACACCCTTTTTAGCTAGCTGATCAAACTATTTGGCTGTGCCAAAATTACATCATGTGGTTTACCTAGTGGAGCCAAATTACCCGATGGTGGGTTTGTTTGCATAAATCATCGTTTCCTAGAATTTATAATCCCATGGGATTGCAAATCCTTGATTCATGTAAATCCCATGTGTGTTTGGTAATTCAATTGAAATTCTAGGATTTACAGAGTTTTCTTGTTTTAAAGTCTTTATACTGTTTGACATTACCCTCAAATTTTAAAATTGCATATATATATATATATATATATATATATATATATATATGGGGTTTAGATTTAAAAAAAAGTGGGTTCATAAATCACTTTATAAGTTTCCCAGCAAATCTTAGGGGAGGGGTCGGACTCCATATGGAGAATTTGCTGGAAAACTGAATCCCGTAGGAAACGTAATTCCAAGGATTTTGGCAACTAAATGTACCGAGGGAAACGTAATTCTACCAAATCCCTGGACCCATAAATTCCACCTTTAAAATTCTACATCCAAACCCACCATAAATGAAAGTGAAGTTCCCTATGGGCCATGGATATCCTTCAGGGCGAATCAACTAGGATAACAATAGGTACTCCTCAGCCTAGTTAGCAATTCGGGATTCGGCAAACGTACGGAACGACAAACGTACGAGTATTATACGGTTTTGTGAAACCCAGATTCGGTCCAAAATTCGGTCAACATGACGTGATTCGTCAGTAATTCGGAACGACATACGTACGTGTATAATTCGATTTATAAATGTGAGTTCGGCTCTGAAAATTCGGTATCTATATATAACAAATAATTTGTATTTATAAGGTCATAGACCAATTTTTATGCATATGTGCGAGTTATTTAAAGAAAAAATAAACTTAATACGATGATATTAATAATTTATACAACATTGGTCATCCAAGAGGACGTGGTATAGTGGTTTAGATGCTTGGTTAGTGAGTTAGAGATCTCTCTCACCTTCACCTTCAAATCTCTTCAGTCATTTTTGTTTCATAAAAATTACAACAACGTCTAATATTGGGTCATGTATGCTCGGGAGGCAATAAATCCCAAATAGTGGGGCCTTTGAAAACGTAAAAGCTAAAGAATTTACGGCAAATTAAGCGGACGTATCATTCGGGATTTGTAAAATTCGTGAACGATTCGCGAATAATCCGGAAATGCCACATAATACGCGACTTGGGTTTGGAGTTGCAAACGTACGCGTATAAGACGGTAAAATTCGTGATACGGAAAAATTCGTGAATCATTCGCGAACTTACTGACTAGGCTCCTCAGTCCAAATGACCCTATCAGCTATAAAGAGGTCCTCCATTCGAATGTCAATAGCCACTACCACTGTATTTCTTTTTGGCGGGTTCATTTCATAAGTTGAAGATATTTGAAATATTAAGGGACTGAACTATTTAGGAACGACTGTTTGAGAGTTTCCTTTTGTTATTAGAACTAGATAGACAAGATTCCTAAAGTTTCCTTTTGTCATTAGCTCTTTTATAGACTCGTATATATTCTATTCCTTTATTTTTCTTTTGAAACTGAATATTGCATTGAATTGTGTTTACATGAGATATTTCCTTCTATAACTGATTGACTATGTTACTTGGAGGAATCGTAAGCCACACACCACTCATTCTTTCTACTTTCCTTCTGATTGACTATGTTACTTGGAGGAATCGTAAGCCACACACCACTCATTCTTTCTACTCTTGCTAGTTTCGACAGAATGTCTGCAGTTTTATTTTTTTCCTTAGGCACATAACTACAATGCCAATGGATGAAAGATCTAAAAATATGTTTGATATCTAGAATAAGATTGTGAATACTCCAGTCAATGCTAAGCTCTCCAAGTTAACTGCACCAGCTACAAGCTTTGAATCCATCTCAAATTCCACCCTTTCCAAGTTCAACTCTTTAGCCCATTGTAACGCTTCCCATAGAGCTATGCATTCTGCTTGTTCCAGACTTCTCACTTCTGCTAAGTAAATGCATTTAGATCCTCGGTGTGAACTCCGCAAAATCACGTATAATTATACTAACTCCACCAATTTTATTTTCATTAAGATATGAACAATCACAATTAATTTTAAAAGAGTTTCTTGGGTGGGGGTGGGGGGGAAATCAATTGGAGATTAGTTCTTGTCTGTGCAGGTGTTATTCTATGTTGAGTTTGAGGTTTATTCCTCAACTGAGATATCTCTTTCTTGCACTTCATAATGATGTATTATGGACTTGAGCTCTTGCCGCTGAAAACTGTGTCACAACGATCCGTCCAAATACACCAAGCCACAATGGCTATCTTACATAACACCTCCTCTTGAATCTGATGAGCTATCAGCTTGTCAAACCATTCACAGAACCAATTCACCGGGTCTGTAATACCCAAAACAACAAACCAGATCATTCTAGAATTAGAGAAATCCAATATGCAGTGGGTTAAAGTTTTTGTAACTTGAGAGCAAAGGGGACAGCTGAAATCTCCATCTTGAATTGCATGATGAAGTTTGTCCTTTGTTGGAAAAATGTCCTTGATGCACTTCCAAAGAAATTGAATAATTCTTAGTAGAACAAGAAGTTTCCAAAGTTTTTTAAATATGTTTTGCATTCTCATCCCCACAGTTAAATTCGAATTCTTCTCTTCAAACAACTTCTTATATGCTGACTTCATTGTGAACTTTCCATTATTTTCCAAGGTCCAAACTATTTTATCTTCTTGTTGAGGATGTATTGTAATATTAAGAATGAGTGTAGCAGTAGAAGCATCAAAAAGTGGAGTGAACAAGATTATAATCCCAACTTTTAGAATTTGGTGAGAAGAGCCGATGCTCATATGAAAATTAACTCCTGGTTTAGGGATAGGAGGAACTGGGACATCAACTAACCACATGTGATCCCATATTAAGATTTTTTTCCCATTTCCCAGACTCCAACAACTATACTTTTTAATGAAATTCAAATCACCCTGAATGCTTCTCCAAGACCAAGTTTCATTAGCATTATCACTTGCATTAAAAACTTGACCATCCTGATAATATTTGGCCTTTAGAGATTTTGAGCAGATGGACCTATCATTTGTACAAAGTTTCCATGCAGACTTGGCTAACAACTCTATTGAACAAGTGTAAGTCTCGAAAACCCAAACCTCCCTCTTCCTTAGGTTTGTTCACGTTCGAAAAAGAGATGAGATGCTTTCCTTTATTCGACTTTTTGTTTCTCCAGAATTTTTGCTCAAATTTGAATTCATTTGATTTTTGGTTGCATCAGGTAATTTAAAACTTATCATATGGTGCACTGGTAAGATGTTTGAAACATTCCTAACCATAACAAAACAAGCAGCTTCTGACATGCTGATACAGCTCCACCTTGAAAGTATAACTTCCATTTTGGTGATGAGATTAGAGAAAGGTATTCGCTTATTTCTTCCAACAAAAAAATTCAAGCCTATGTATTTTTCTTCTTTAATATCCAATTGTCTCACCTGAAGTATTCCACTAATAATTTGAAATCAAGAAGGCTCAACGTTTTTACTAAAGAACACATCATATTTGTGGAAGTTAATCAGTTGACCAAAACAAGAGCTGAAAACCTCAATAACTTGGAGACGCTTGTTAACTTGCGTCAGATTAGCTTTACAAAAAAAATACAGTCGTCCACAAACAAGAGGTGATTGATTTTAGGTGCAGACCTTGAAATCTTCATAACTGTAAGCTGGTTATTCTGCTCATAATTAATGATTAAGTTGCCTTGAAAAAGTTTCCATCCAAAGGATAAATAGATAAGGAGACAAGTGATCTCCTTGTCTTATACCCCTTAATGTCTTGAAGGACTTAGAGAGAGAACCATTTATTATATCCTTTATTTGAGTTGTACTTATACACTGAAATATCAAGTGACAAAGTTTCTCGCAGAATCCAAACTTCCTTAAAACTTCAATAAGAAAAACCCATTCTAGCATGTGAAATGCCTTTGACATGCCCATTTTAAGTGCCAAGCGACCATACCTATATATCTTTCTTTTTTTTCATTGCCTTCACCAACTCTTGAACAAGGAAGATTCAGATATCAGTCTCCCAGGGACATATACTGACTGCATTGGGGATATTATGTTATTCATATGCTTTTTCAGTCTTAGTGCAATTATCTTAGATATCAACTTGTAAACTGTATTGCAAATAGCAATCGGCCTGAAATATTCAGGCTTATGAGCTGAACTAGTTTTAGGGATTAAAGAAATCCTTGTATTATTAAGTTTCTTCAGGAGAAAACCAGAACAGAAGAAATATTTGACTGTGTTGCATATATCATATTTTACTACGTCCCATTGAGATTGGTAAAATCCTGGAGGAAAACCGTCAGGTCCTGGCGAAGTCCAAGGCTTCATGGACATTAAAGCGGCATGAATCTCTTGCTCAGATGGAATAGCAATCAACTGAGCATTGTCTTCATCTGAGATACAAGAAGGAATATGTTCAAGAAATATATAACTATCTGCTGGTAAAGATGTTGAACTGATTTTCTGAAAATGGTTGAGGAGGAGTTGTTCAATGGATATTCTATCTTGACACCAAATTCCATATGGTGCTTGTAATGCATCTATCATGTTTCTTACCCGCCTATGATTAGATCTTATATGAAAGTATTTAGAGTTTCTGTCCATGTCGTTATAGAAGTAGTACCTTGAATTTAGCCTTATTGAGCTTGCATGTATTTCATTAAGATCTTCAATAAATTTTTCTAGTTGCATAACTTCTGATGTATGATTTCCATTTACATCATTGTCTTGTAGTTGAGATAATTGTTATTGTAAACTGGAGATTCTTGACTAAACATGCCCAAAATTTCTTCTGCTCTATTGAGAAAGGATATGTCTAGCATTTGACATTTTATCAGATAAAATAAAAGTTGCAGATCCAACAGTGTTAGACTTCCAAGCATTTAATAATTCATCTTTAAAAGTTTCATTTTGAATCCAGTGCTCAAAGAATTTCAAGTTGTTTCCTGAAATAATGGTTGTAGAATAAAGAGACAAAAGAATGGGTGAGTGATCTGAACCCATTTGAGATATATGGGTTAGAATAGCATCAGGGTAACTAATGATCCGCACACTATAGGTTAAAGCCCTATCTAGTCTGGATTTAATCCTTCTTGTACCATGACTATTGCTAGTCCTTGTGAAAGGGTTGCCTTTGAAACCCATATCATGTAAGTATGAGTCGTCACCAATTTTAGTTAGGACTTCCTGAGAGGTAGGAGTTGTACCAGTGTTTCTGTCTGATTCATCTAAGGTAATATTAAGGTCACCTATAAGAACCCATGGGATATTAACTAAGGTGATAAGATGGTTTATGTATTGCCACTAGGAGAGCTGATCTTCTCTATAAGAAGTCCCATAAATACAAGAGAGGAACCATTCCCTCTTTGAAGGATCATTGTTAACTAGATCATGAATCATATTACTAGAGGTATGGAGAATGTCTTAAGTAAAAACATCCTTCCAGAGTAAAAAGATACCACCTTCCTGTCCAACAGAAGGACCGTAACATTTATTCGTCATTTTGAGAAAATTTGTAAGACTAAGTATTTTATCATCATTTATTTTTGTTTCTGAGAGAAAATAATATCTGGAGAATGGATGGAATTCAGGTGAAACAGATGATCCCTAGTGTCTTAACCTGAAAAGCCTCAAAATTTTCATATTGTTCACGCTTAGATAATAATGTAACTTGATACTCAAGTTATGGGAAATCTGCTATACAGAAATAGTGGTAATATGTAATAAATAACATGCAAGATTAAGTAAGAAGTAAACATGAATATAAAAGGGAGAAGTCAAAGAATTCGATGAATGGAAATTAGGAGGAGTGGAAGTAATTACCAAGGAAATAACATCCTCATTAATTTCATGGGAATACTCCTTTGCTCCTTTTTCCCCTTCTTCAACCAGATCATGTTCCATATCTTCCATATCAAGTTCAGATGTTATCTTACCAGCATTATTTTCCAAGTTATCATCAAGAGTAGTGTTAGCATCAGTTCGGGATATTTTATTATTTCATATTTCCCTCTCCTTTTGAACTTCTTCATCTTGTTGCTTACGAGCTGCTTCACAGATTCTTTGTAGTAGTTTGTCTAAGTCTTCTATTTTTTGTACTCCATATGCATTTTCCAATTCATGGATTTACTCTATATATTGATCATTAGTGAATCTCCTAATCATCAAATCATCTGCAATATTTGGGGACTCAGCTTCATTGTGATCTATGACAAAACATTTTGGACAAAGATTATATATAGGGTTGTCTTTCCCAGTGAAAACGAATCCAAGTTACGCCACCAGATGCTGTATTCCACCATCCTCCTCTATGCTTTGGTTTTGAAATATCGATCTTGATTCTGGTAGTAATTGTACTTCCATAAGTCAACTTACAGTCTTCAGGTTCAGTCCATATTTTTGTTCCAAGTCCATCTATTGCTTCACCCACCACTTCTTCTGAATGATGTTCAAGAAGGATATTTTTGAATTGTACGTTCCACTCAGCATGAGTAAAAACCCAATCCTTAGTAGAAATCGTTGCATCATATTTCTTCAAGTTGAGATGGCATTTCACTACGTTTCATGGTCCTTTAGTAAGGACCGCATTCATGGCATCTTGATTGTCAAACTTGAATAAAAAGAGATTTCTGTCATTAGACCTAATATCATTTGTTCTGTATCGGTTCCAAAAGATGTTAATTGCTTTTTGAACTACATCAGTTTCAATTGAATCTTCTGATAATAGTCAACCAATCAAAGTTGTGCTCCATTCATCAGCGGCTTGCACAATAACTGTCTTCTTACCAACTGCTCTCCTCATTTGTCTAACACAGATGTCTCAGATTTGAGTATTCTGCATCTTTCCAGTAATAGCAGAGATCTATTTGTTTGAGATTGAGGCCATATTCACAGAGGATAGGTTTATTAATGGGAAGATTACAAGGTTAATAGAATAGTTAACCATTGTATTGAACATAGGATATTTATAAAGATCATTGTGACAGCTCAAGTAACCATAATTAGTTACATAGAAGATTGGGATATTTTATAAACATGGAAAGGATATATTCCTCATAATGTGATAATAATCTTGCGTAATTCTAGCGTTAAAAAACTGGTGAATTATTCTCGGCTGACCAATGTTGTTGCTAAAATTATGGGTGAAAATCGGGGAAAAGTTTGAATATTTGAAATTAAAATTAACCGATTTACTTGACTTGAATCTAGGAGATGAAGCATACCGGATGATTCTTGATGATAACTTTTAATTAAATCATATACATGATTAAGATCGTAATACTGTTTCATACTGTGATAATATATCTTGGAATAGATGGATTGCAATACTGATCCACACTGGGAAGATAATACTTGATTCAGTTGAAGAAAAAGACTTATGAGAAGGAGTGTATTAGATGCAAAGGTCCAATACTGAATGCTTCCCATGATTTGATGAATCAATGAGGCCCTGAAAAAGATTAACAATCCATTAGAGGGAACTTAAGAAATAAGTTTGAAGGAAGAAATAAAGTTTTAGAGCAGACAAAATTCAAAAGTGATATTTTTAATCAATAATAAGAACACTCTATTAGATAGAATCTATAACTAATAATCGAGGAAAATCTAAAAAACCTTTATAACATAAATCAAAAATGACTAAATCATAAGAAAACAAGAAAAAAATAGATCAGAACATTAGGAATTGAAGAAAATAAAAGATTTGAATACCCAATTTTAGTTAATGAGTCCACTCATTAATCGTCGATCCTCAGAGCCTAATTCTTTGGGTTTTTTTTTTTATTCCATATATTACAAAGAATATCTTGTTTTATAATCTTACCGATTGAGAAACATATTTAAACACTCGTTTCAACTTGGTATCACCTTGGTTTAAGGGCATGTGATTTATTATTCCAATTTTTTTTTGCAGTCACCAAGACTATTGAAATGTCTATGTCGTCTGGTATACCTCCTAGTAGTATAACTCCATCTTCACCTTGGTCTTGTAGAGTTTTTGATGGTTCAAACACTTTTATACATACTAACAATGATGACGCTTCTCCTAACCCTATTTTTTTTCGCTTGGGTCCCTCATACAAGCTTTTACTTGGATGATTTTTGACGTCGCTTACCTCGCCGATCTTAAATTTCATTATGAATTTAAGGAAATAACATACCTAAAGGAATTTATGGGAGGAAATCCTCATAGCTTTGGCACTCTTAAATGAGGTAAATAACTTCCTCAAATGAGTTTCAAATACGCTTTCAATCCCCTTTTTCTGAAACTTGTCGCAGCCCCTCTTCAGCAATCTGAGGACCACCCTGCCTCATAAATAGCTCCTCTTTAATGATGTCAATTTTAGCATATCTAAAGAAGAAATGTCTTTTTTGACATAATATACCGCAGTCATAAAATCTCTGCATATGAATTTTACCAGATCATACGATTAGCCATTTTACGAATAATAATCGGATAACCCATGTGGTTTATGATTTATAAATTTCTTAGATATCCGATCAATCCTTACATCTCCAGTAGAGATGGTGAGATGTTTTAGTAATAGAGTTTCTTATGCTTGGCACCGAGTGAGTAGGTTGTTTATAGTTTCCACCATAAACATCTCGGATTGGGAAGATTAAGGGTTTCCAAAATTTTAATTCTGACCGACTCATTCTTATGGATAGATTGGTTAACCATGTGGAGTTGAAAAGAGCTTTAGGAAATACTATATGGACCTCCATATCATGATCATATATATTAATTGAAATACATCTACGTTTATCCGCAATACAGCAGAAACCCATTGGTCGAGATTTACATCCATTATCTGAATCAAGTAGCTCCCTGCTTGGATTTCTAGTTTGTTAATTTTTGAATCATCCCAACTAAATACTGGTGCATAAATTCCACAACTGAATCGGATGATGTTGAAGAGACCAAAAACTATCCAATTTCCATTCCTTTGAAGTAGCGTTGCTTAGATACTCAGTAGGGTAGAAGATTTTAATACCTTGCAATAATAAAGCATTCGCTGTTGGTTTATTCATTTGATCAAGTAACTTAATTATTTCATAATATCCAATATAAATGTTAGAGTTATACAATATCATGTTTTCATATGGTTTGGTTGTTACAACAATTATCTTAGTTAACTTGAATCGTAACATCTAACAAGGCTCAAAGAAAATGATTCAAAAAAACCATAGTTTTTCCTTAATCTTTAATGGGTAATAATTCACTATTTCTCTTAACTTCTAATTTAGAATATAATGACTTCAACTTAGGTAGTCATTTAATTTCTATGGACTTCTAATTTTAAAGTATATTAATATCTTTATTTGACTAGTTATTTCAGTATTTTCATTGTAGAATAAAGAAAGAAACCGATTATAAAAATTCTAAGATCCTACAATAATCAACCAAGGATACAAGATACCCTTCAATGAAGGTACAATCATGGTTAAATATTTTTTCTCTATTTTACTTCTAGACATAATATCCAAATATGCACAAATATCTTACATTTGTTCGGGTATTAACATATGTTTAAGATACATGTAAAATTCATACATATATTAATATCACATATGTTTGAACCCTTTCACATGTTGTTTCATTTGTTTGAATTTTTATATAACTCACTTTTGTTACTCCTATGTATATGTTGTGGTCTATATGAACCTTTTTTTTGCAAATTGATCCTGATATCGAAAAATAAGCATAGCTTATTAATTGTTTTTAATTTGTCTTGATAAAAGAATTAACCTGTCTGGTCCAAAAATCATATCTATCTCTACTGCTGCATCCACAATGTTGTACCTGGTCAACATGAAAAATTTGTTAACATGTAACTTATTATTGATGTGTTAACATGTGTTCGTGTGTGATGCTCAGCTAACTACATCTTAACCTGGATAATTAACATTAAATTATGTATAATAATCATATCTATATCGTATAATTTGAATTTCGATTCACCAATTTATGTTTTTTTTAAAGAAACTTGAATGGTGTTTTGAGTAAAATGAACGATAATTATTATTTTAAAGTTTTACTATTTTAAAGTTTTCTTTTTACTATTTTAGTAAAGAATTGCCTAAAGTAGGTATGCGATCAATACATAATTAACTATGCGACTACATTTTAATCAGATGAAACAAATCTACAAACTGATGACCCCACACCCACACACACCCCCTCCCCACCCCTACCCCCACCCTCACCCCCAACCCCCATGCAATTTTGTTGTTCGATCACACCATAATTCCACTTGTTCAGTATCACAAACTGTAGACAAACATATATCAAACATATCATGAACAGAAGAATCATCCAAAAAGAATCAAAACAATTTGGGGAAAATTTAAAATTTGAACATGATCGGAGTAGGATTCATACCTGGTGGCAATGGAGTTGCTTGAATTATAAGCATAAGAATAAGAAGAAGAAGAAGAAGAAGAAGAAGAAGAAGAAGAAGAAGAACATAGAAGGAAACTAAACTTACTTCGCAGCTCTTATGAAACCCAACTTCAACGTTTAACAAACAAGGAGAAAGAATAAGGAGAGAAAGGAAAAAGCAGGAAATACTTAAGAGTTCAACTTGTGAGGCGGTTGTTTTTCATTTAACGGAAAACAAGAATTCTCACAAATCTAATCAAGAAAAATACCATTTATTCTTGTTATGACACATGTTCTTAAATAACGTGCGTGTATAAAAAAATATTTTTATCATCTGGATTTGGAGGCAAACTTTCTATTTCGGTTTTGTTTTGAAAATGTATGTGTGGGACCCACGCGACAAGGTAATAAATGTGCAAATTGTTGCTAGCTAGCTAGTTCATTTTCCCTGATCGCACCATGGCCGGCCAAGAACTCACTTATTTCTGTCTGAGAGATTTATTGAGTCAGAACTGCTCATTAAACAAGGGTGTGTAATGCTGAATTGGAATTGCCTTGCATCCATGAACATCTACCAGTAAGAAAAGAACTTGCTGCCAACAAAGTAAAAACTAAATAAATTATCAGGAATAGTTACCATTTATTGAGGCAATACTACATGAATCATAAGTCGAAAAGGCCAAAATGCTTGGTACCGTGAAATAAGCAAAACCCCATATTCTACTTTTTCATCTTTCTTTTTATTTTTCCCTAATAAAGAGACTTCAACATGACCGAAGATATGCTTCTAAAAGAAAAAAAAGTTACTGATCACTAAAAAAGAACCACAATGTAAAAATTTCAAACTATTAGAAATTCTCCAACACACATGATAGAAATTTTAGGTCTTTTTCTATAAAAATCAAAATAAAATCAGCTTCAAACTGAGAGAATATACTCCCGTGCCTAATAAATTCTCACCACCAACTCTTCCATGTCCATGACGCAAATGGAGCATTACCACACCAGGAAATTTTGGTTTTTGAGCTGACACATGTTAGGAATAGAGGGGTACATTACTATACTGCTACTATGGTTTATAGTACACAAACGAACAAGACCTCCACGACGTGCAAGAATCCGAAACATTTTAGTTCGCAAAGAAATTATCCTTCACTCTTTTTAGAGTTACCCTGACCTGGTAATTATCCAAAATTAAAATCAACCAGCGATCAGTTGCAATTCTTTAGCATTTCTCATAACTTCTCATTAAACATGGGTGTATAATTCTGGATTGGAATCGTCTTGCATCCATGAACATCTACTAATTAGAGAAGAACCTACAACCAAAAAGTAAAAATCGAATAAATTACTAGGAATAGTTACCATCTATTGAGGCAATACTACCTGAATCATAAATCAAAAAGGCCAAAAATGCTTAGTACTATGAAATAAGCAAAACCCCGGATTCTATTTCTTCATTTTTCCATAATAAAGAGACTTCAACATGACATAAGATCTGCTTCTAAAAATAAATATATAAATATAGGTCACTAAAAAAGAACCATAATGTTAAAAATTCAAACTATTGGAAATTCTCCAACACACATGATAGAATTTTTTTTTTTTAAGGTCTTTTCCTATTAAAATCATCTTCAAACTGAGAGCACTCCCGTGCCTAATAAATTATCACCACCAACTTTTTCTATTGGATATACTCTTTTCTTAAGATTGAGTCTGCCTGTCTAGTTGATTCTCTTGAAAGTATATTGGAGTTAGTCCATACAGATTGCTAAGAAAAATATTGGGTGTGGTTGTTAGACCCCGCTTTTTCAAAATAGGCTTAGGAGCCCGCCTAACACGGTGGGAAACTTCCAATCCTTGTCATGGGATGGCTTTGCCTTGCTGCACACTCCCAAGTCTTGTCTGTAATAAGTTTCTAATCATGTTTTGAGGTATACGTAAATGTTTTGAGGCATAAAAAATGCTTATCCTAACTAGTGTGGGTTGATAAGGGGTGTCTAAAATTAGTTAAATTATTTAGATAGCCTTGATTAATTTATTTATTTACTTATTTTTTTTTTTGTTTTGTCAAAACTACATCGTACAACAGAAACGTACAAACAAACATAAAATAGCACTACAAGAAACTAGTTGTAATTTTTGCAACAAGCTGGGCTCCAACACCTTTCAATACCACTATCCTTAATCTGTGAAAGAACGAATTACATTTCTTTGCATTTAATTCGAACCTAGACAAACGATTATGCGGTCTTTTCAAAATATCAGTTGTGTCCTCACCAAGTTCCACAAACGTTGAGAATGTTAAAGTGCCAAAACCTTACCCTTGAGCCAAGCATTTGTCAAAGTATTTTTTGTGTTTGCGCGTAGTGGCATTGCTCAAAGATAATCCCGGCTGAAAAGCACGAACTCCTCCACTAGTGAAAGGAGATACCCAGTCCATCTAAACACACGTCACGACCATTTTCCCAATTGAAAACTAAAATATCTGCACGTATCAAAGCACCACCACATTGGATAAACATCCCAGAGCAACCTCTTTCCTAGCTGGCACACCTGCCCGAAAACACATATCAGCAATGGTGTCTCGAACGAGATCATATGACGAAATTTTATCCCCACCTCATGAACACAATGCAAAGTGTGATACCCAAAGCAATCTATATCCCGGTCACAGAAAGCACATTGGTTGTTTGCGGTAAATAAAGGTATACCAAGACGGTAACACAAAAATGCACTAAATTGGCGTACCTCTAACTTCTGATTGATCCCCTCAATGGGTAATACTTTGAGAAAATATGAAGCATGGTTATACTTGTTGCGTTGCCAGAGTGCACAGTCGCGCATAGACATAAAAAACTTCACAAAAATATCCCTCATGGCAACCTCAAATACATAACTACCAAAAACTTTATGGGATGAGAGGAAGTAAGATGGACATTGACATCACGACATACACTATAAAATAACTTCACTTCCCGTTATAGACCAAGATCTATATTAAGCAAAGAAGTGTTACGCCAGATGATAGATTGAAGTGTTACGCAAGATGATCTATATCAAACACCCTCTGGATCAAAGCTGGATTTTGAAGAAGCAAAGATGATTGATGGAAAATCAACTGCTTGTTTCACTTCAGGTGAACTCAAATCTCACATCTCTGTTTGTGAATCGTATGTTGTAGGCTATTTTGTTGGAAATAAACTTCCTTTTCTCTTAGTGAAGGAAAGTTTAAAAACTCAGTGGAATCTAAAAGGTGACTTCTCCATGACCATCCATGGTAAAAAAGACTTTTTGTTTAAATTTGCTCAAGAATAAGATAGGATTAAAGTTTTAGAATTGGGTTCAATGTTCTTGGCAAAAAACCTCTTTTTAATTCGACCTTGGTCAACATCTTTAGAATAAAACATCGAATCCATTACCTCAGTCCATGTCTGGATAAATCTTAGGCAGGTTCCTCTTCATCTCTGGAATAAACTTGGTTTGTCTAGAATTGCAAGCATTGTTAGAACCCAGATAATGGCTGACACGCCCACAACTATGAAGACTAGGATGGCTTATGCAAGGGTTTTAGTTGAAGTTTCAGTCGATTGCTCTTTCCTTACTGAACTGCCAATCCTAATTGATAATGTAAAATTAGTGGTGAAGGCTGAATACCCGTGGAGAACTACCTCTTGCTCTCACTGCAAGAGTTTTGGGCATTCAAATGCTAAGTTTAGTTTAATTCCTACACCTAAGGTCTCTTCTAAAGGGGTTCCTAAACCTAAGCCAAACGAAATCATTTTACCGTGTTCTTCAACTCCAGCCATTCCTGAAGAGATTGCTTCACAAAGCAATATAATTGTGATTGATATCACTAGGGAGAAGGAAGATGCGACTCAAATCATAGTTGAACAAATTCATTTGGTGGCTAATTCAATTGATTCTCATATTACAAAATCTAGCCAAGATGGAAGAGTGTTGGATGGTGCCTTGTTAGCTAAGGTGAATAGTATTGGGTCTCAATCTTCTCGTATTGAATGGACTTATGCTAGAAAACATAAGCATTCAAAGAAGACAGAGAAAAGTCAATGCCAAAGTGGATACTTGTTTTTCAAACGCTTTTAATGTGTTGTTTCACGAAGATGAAAGTCCAAATGAAGAAGTGGTTCACGACCTTATTTTAACCCGATAAGGGTGAAATTTCTGAAATTGATGTTGGGAAGAAATCTCCTTTCCACCTGATTTAAAAGTGGGAAGGTAATTGCAAGTGAAGTTTCAATTGAACCTATTCCGCTCGGGGAGGAGGAGTCTTCTAAAGCTCCGAATGTGGAGTGCGGAGACAACAACATGGTCGCTCTCGATGAAGATTTGGAAGTACAAAAGGTTAAAGCTCTTAGTGTTATTCCTCATAGAAAACAATTGACTAGTTCTCAACAAGTGAAAAATATCTCGCAAGTTTGTCGCTCTTTTTAGGAGCTACTTGGTGGTGTTCTAAGAGGGAAAAAGAAAAATCTTGGGCAGTTAAATGAGAAATATCATAAAACTAGGAAGGAGAGGAAAATGGAGAAATTAGGGTCGAAAGGTGATCTTAGCACCGAATGCATTTGAATTGGAAGGGGCCAAAGGAAATCCGCTAAGAAGAAATAGTTCTTTTATTTCTTAGTGTCGTGATACCATTGCTTTGTTGCTTGTATGAGCTTAGTCTTTGTTGTTTGAGCTTAACATTTGGCTCTTGTTTGCACTGGTTAGTGCCTTTACTTTGTTGTATGTTTCTTTTTTCTTTTTTCAATATATTAACCTTTCTACTCAAAAAAAAAAAAAAAAAGAAGGGGTTGTGTCGGAAAAAGGAACCGTTTTTTGGGGACTACTCCAAAATGGTGGGGGACTACTCTTCATTTTTTGGGGTGGATATTAGAAGTAATAATGATTCACCCCTTATCTAAGTTTTTTCAAATACCAAACTTGCCCTTGGTAATTAAATTAGTTAGTGTAATGATTGACTAGTGTTAGTATAATGACTAATTAGTGAGGCTAGATTAATTAATTGGGTGTTTTTAAAAGAATAATTTTTGAGAAGAAGGTTTTTTTTTTTGGTAAGATGGTTGATTTTGAATTGAGGGTTTTGGGTACTTAGGTATACTTCAAATTTAGTTAATGTTGCTTGAATTGGAAAAATCTTTCGAAAAAATGAAAAATTTATAAACTGATTTCGACCATGGAAATAGAGTTCGGCTAGGACATCTGAAGAACAGGTAGCCGAACTCATCTGCAAGTGTAGTTAGGATAATGGTTCTGAAAACACAGGTAGCCGAACTCAGCTTTAATGGAGTTCTTACTTTCAGAAAAAAAATTCGGCTAGGAAAAAGTTATAACGTAATCAAACCACATGTTCTACTGGAAAAAAAAATCGACGAAACCGAACTCAATATATATAGTTTTCGTAAAAGTTCTGTTAGGAGAAAAAATTGCATGTGAACCCAACTAAAAGTTCGGCTAGAGATAAAGGAAAAAAGTTATACGTAACCGAACTAAAAGTTCGGCTGGGAAAAAAAAATTGCGAGGTAATCGAACTTTTCTCTGAAAGAAAAACCTCCATTAAAGTTGAGTTCGGCTAGTTCGACAAAGTTTTTCAGATAATTCCTAACCGAACTTCTCTCTGCAACTTCCATTTTCAACTCATTTTGATGATTACTTTTCATTTTTTCAACCAAAAACGAATGACAATTAATGGGTTTGTTGTAATTTTGATTTTGTTTTCTTAATTATTTAAATTAAGTTTTATATAGAGGTGGCTGTGGTGGTGGTTCGAGATGGTCGGTGGTGGTGAGCGGTGGTGGTGATGGGAGGAGGTGGTTATATATATAGGTGGTGGTGATGGGAGGAGGTGGTTAAATACATATAGGTTAAGGTAATTATAGGTTGGTCATGCCCAAAAACTCATTCGGTAAAAGCGAGGCCAAGTAGCAGTAATGAATAATAAGGCCCAAACCACCATACCTGAGAGGTAAAGAAACTAGATGGTGCTGCAACAACCCAATACCATGCTTGTCATTCGTAATAATAAAATGCACATGCTAGCCTAGATGAGAATCAAACACAGCTTGTGCCTCCGCTAAATGCCCAGGCATAGTATTTGCATAGAAAATATAACTTAGATACCCCTGCACAGCTTCGCAACAAATGTAACTCACACTAAGGGGTGCTCCAATTTCTTCAAAGCATCCATCAATTCAGTATTCTTGAGATCTCTAGGTGTGACCAAATCACTACAATAACCATGATCGAGGATCATCGGCCCTCCAAGCAACTTAAATCCTTTTGCAGGTCTACCAATCAGGGACGGAAAGGCATCAATATACCTTGTGTCGACTGTTGGCCAGAAAACTTCAGTCTTAATGATGTTGAGATGAAGACCAAACACATACCCCTCAGATTGGATGATGCTAAGAGCCTTTGAAACCATTAAAGTATCACCAATGATTGTACCATCTTTCAAAATTAAATATCACGCATGCAAGTCTAACTAGCATTAATCCGCGATTTTTTTGACCAAAGGATGTAGGGTGAGTGCAAAAAAGAATGGGACCGAAAGGATCTCCATGCTGAACTCCTTGGGCAGATGACAATGGGGAGTAATTGTAATTTTAACCTAGGAGGTTGGGAGTAGCAGAAATCCACCCAATTAAAAATAAACGAGCATCGAGTTCTTACTTCTTGGAGCATAACAGTCCCTGCTAACCAAATTGAATGCATTCTCGAAGCTCACAAGAAACATGGTCATAGAATGAGAGTAACATTTTTCGTGGATAAGCCTATTTACCGAATGTATGATGAATTCCCCTTCACACGGTACTCGCACGCCAAACTGGAAATCGTACACACTCATTTCTTTACCCACATAATGAGCAACAACCTTCGACACCAAACGTCTCCAGAACGTTCCTACAACAATAGGTTGTATGCCCCTATCTGGCTTGAGCAGAGTAGTGCGCTATATATCCACATACTCACCAAGCTGTGATGGGCAAGAGCTGTCAAGCCAAAGCCTAACTGCTCCATTAATAGACGAAATTCAACCCTCCACCACATCATCAGCTGGCCCACTAGTGCATCAAAAAGGTAATGTACCCTCAAACCGTATCTTGTTGGAAATTTAGGGTAAAACAGAGGATGAAAAACACAAAAGAAATTTTGTGCTCAAAAGCTTTCAAGGCTCATACGATTTCTTTTAGACAATTATTTCTACCCTCCCAATAAATTGGACATTAAACAGTATGTGAAATAATGCCTTCAGGATACAAATGAAAGCCTCTACAAACTAAATTGAATTCAAGGTTTGTACCCTCGATCCAATCAAGAATACATGTGAACAAAAACTTCGATGATGCTTTTAGAAAAGAGAGAAAACGAAAAGGTTTTTCGATGTGTTTTCAACGAGTTATGGGAGAAGCCATTTATAGGGGTTTTCGCATCTTTCACCAACAGTTTCTCTCGCACGAAGCGATGGGTCTCTTCATCATCGCACATCAATGGCGTCTCATGATTTGAATATTCGATACGTTTGTAACGGTCGAAACAGCTTCTGCTCGAACCACAGCACTGGGGGCTACGCCCCCGTAACCCCTTGATAGCGTTGTTGAAAATATTCCACATAT
>JAJJWW010000803.1:0-49463 GCA_023531295.1 Papaver armeniacum | reverse complement strand
CACATGCCATTGGCAAATGCCAAACCCACACGCCCCGGTAACCTAACTTGCAAACCGTGCAACCTACCACCAAGGCATTCCGCACATGCCATTGGCACATGCCACACGCGCCACTTGCACTCAAGATGCAACCAACACTCGAGACATCAACACAACCGGGGATGCTTCTTTAGGGTTTTGGTTTTGGCGGTCACAAACATGCAGCGTACACTACGCTCACATTAAGAAAAGCGTGAAAAGGAATAAAGCGGTCAAATAAAAGAGGAAATAATGGTGAAAAACGTTTTCACCCATTAAAACCATGCGGTTACCACCTCCTCCCATTATTTCACCCTTTTACTCTCTTCCTTCATGAGGCCGGGTGCGTTTCAATCTCGACTTGTATAAATAGGTCTTACCTATTTCCACCCGACAACAAGTCTCGGTCGGGAGAAAATACTACACTCTCGGAAAGGCAACTTTGCAAGCTCTCCCAAAGCTTCCACCTCTTGCAAGCTTCCTAAGCTTTCACTTTACGATACAAGTCGAGATACTACTCTCCTCAACACCTTTCTTTGCTTCCCTCCCCAAATCAACCCTTCTCCTCCACTTTGTGACCGGAAGCAAGTCCGGAACAGTAGTTTCTTGGTTTAGGGCCGGACTTCTCATTGATCTCTCGAATCTATAAAGTGCTCACGTGCATCACATTTGTTTAGGGTTTGAACCAGTTTCTCACTCACCTACCGAAATTACCGAAATCAGCGAGAAACGATTTTTTACCCATAAACAATTGGCGACCACAGTGGGAGGATTGATCTATCGGCTACAATATCGTAGTTGTCGATCTCGTTCTTCGACCCGGATGTCAAGATGGTAGGGAAGGCGACTCAATCCGACTAACTACCGACGACCCTAAGTTACTAGTTGTAAAAACTACACAAGAAAACCGGGGACTTGCTGAAGATGATATTACTCAATCGAAGATGCTACTACACGATTGGGGACTTGTTTGGCGATGCTACCAAGAAACCGCCATCAAAACCGCCTTTTACATGGAGAGGCGTGTTCGCAAAACCTATGAAGTGAGTAAATTCAGATGGCAAGATATACAATCTATTTTTAGGTTCTTAGTAAAACCGTCATATTATCGAGTCTTGTGCCTATTGATAGCACACACTTTCATAAAAGCAATATTCTTTTCCCAAAACATAATCGAGTCATATTTATCAAAACCATTCATCCTTAAATGATCCAATACCCTAAAAATCTACCAAATTGTCTATCAAAGATCAAGTTTTGAACCAGGACATCCAATATGTCTTTCAAAAAAAAAAAAAAAAAACCTAAATGAAAGTTTAACGAGAAACGTTCAAGGAAAATCGTCAAACAAGTCTGCTCTTCTTGGAGAAAGTCAACTTTGCGTCTTCAAGAGCCGCTCTCTTCATAGTCAACATCTTGGAAAGCTTTTCGAGTTCCATCTCTTGTCGGGCAATCTCCTCGGCGGAAAGGCTTTCGATTGCTGCATCTTTCAACTTTTGGATCTCGTGAAGGCCTTCGACAAACCACGAAGTGTTGAACTCCTTTCTACGCACACGTCGCGATGGTGCTCCCAAATCGGCAATAACGTCTTGAAAACGGTGTGACCAAATCACCTCACGCATATCCTCGATGGAAGATAAAGCCTCTTCCACACGCCTAACTAGCGCAAATCGACTAGTGACTTTCTTGGTTGTAGCCATATGTCCGTGCTTCTCCCGGATTCTCGTGTACAACGCCTCATGCTTAGCCGACACGCTAAAGCCGCCAACCAAAGACATGACCTGGATAAGGAACCAAGTACGGGGATCAAAAATGGCGCCTGCAAGTGGCCTCACGACTCGCAAAGGGTCTTCTTCCATGTCTACGTCAACAACCATCGAGAATCATCCACCGTTTGAACCACGTTCCGTGCCGGCAATTGGCTAACCCCCATCTCCAAGTCACCGGCGGTGGTCACCAAATGCAAGTTTTCGTGTGACTCCACCCCAGAATCGTCCTCCGAACCGGATTCCTCCCCGCAAACTTGAGTTAGACATTTTTCAAAAGAAGAAACGAAGAAGAAAGAAAGAAAAGAAGCGCGAAACTCACCGAACCACTTCCCGAAGTAGAACCAAGTCTTTGCAGAGGAATCACTCTCGCTCGTTGAACTTTCTTCTTTCTCGACTCATCACCGCTATGAGTAGGCTCGGTCTGCCGAATTCCTTGAAGAAACCGCCAGTCTCCTGGCACGTGCAAGGGCAGCGAAAGCATTAACACTACTTAGAAGCCCTGAAGGAAACAAGACACATGTTCTCACCAAAATTCACGTGTTTTGAGACAAACCAATGAAGAGGCGACACATACCGTTATTGGAAGAATCGAAAGACACAAGAGCCGTGGGAGGATCTTGTGAAACCATCCGGAACCCGCCAAAGACGATTCTTCGTTCTCCGTTCTTTGGCACGGGGACTTTCCGACCGCTTTAGGCAACTTTCGCTTGGGATCTCTCAACATTGGATACTTCTTCAAAACTGGCCGGGGAAGGTTTGCAACGAACGTTTTCCACCACGTTATTCACAAAATCTCGGATCATAATAAACTCGTCGCACCAAAACTCATTATAGCCGAAGGTCGTCGGGTTACGCTTCCCATTTGAAAGAAGGGAAGACGGATACCGGCTCAAGGGCACTGGGCATCAAGGGCGACACGCAGCAATCCTTAGGGATCACCGTAGGTAAACAAGAGGCACCCCTTGATCGAAACCCATGTGACGAGCAAAGACGGTCAATATTATAAGCAACTATCTGGATAGATCCCACGAAGAAAGACGGTATATAATCTAGGGCGAGCAGCTCTGAATGAACAAAAGTTTTCACCAACACTCAAATCGTCATCGAGAAGACAAAGACGTGAGCGGAGCGAAGCAAAGGTGTCCATTTGAGTCAACCGACTTATGGATCGGCCCCCATGGACGAAAATTGATTTCATGCAACTTATCAAGAAAACTAACCAAGCTCGCCAACTCTTGGGCCTGTTCACCCATCGAAGAATTCCTGAGCCACCCCAACTCACGGAAGCGAAGGCAACGGTTTGAGCATACTTCTCAAAGTCCTCCCATAGCCGGACTTGCGAGAAAAGCAACGTGCACATATGAATCCACTTTCATGAAACCATTCGAAACTCGCATGTTCGCAACTAGGTGTTCCGGATGCACATACGGGGAACTAAGAACAAACTTGCCAATGGGGGAGAACTTCACCCTTTGCCAACTTCACAAAATCGCTAACAACTCGGTCTTATTCCTTTCTTTGCCGGCTTAAATCATCAAAATGTCTCTAGACAACTGTGAGAGCTAAAAATGTCAGCGACATGAAGATCACCGCTTTCTTCGGGCTCCAACTCGTCCGGAAACCATTGAGATATCCACCAACCGTAAGGGCACCTTTCATCCTCTTTCCTGGGCAAATCCTTCGACTTCGCAATGGAGTCTTTCCGAGCGAAATCCCCAACTTAGCGGCAAGGTCATCCCGCATCTTCACCTCACTTTGGATAATTGGATTTTAAGATTCCCGATTCTGGGAAGATTCAAAGAAGAGAGCCACACTCTCCAAGGAGAAAGTTATCTCACCCCATCTACATATGATTGTATGGGTGTCCGAACACCATCCGGAGATGAAAGCAACCAAGCCTGGGATGTCCTTCCTAATCTGGAGATTTCATCAAGTCTTGACAAAGATCAATGACTGCGCTCGAGTCAAGTTGGTATTTATACGCTCCTCGCTCACCATGAACTCAACCCATCTGTCAAAAGAACGCAATGGACTTTGACACATCCTTCAAGTCAATGTTGGAAGAGGAATATACCCCTTTATGAAGACAAAACCGAATGGTGCTCTCCGGGCGAACCGAACGTGTCTTCCTGTCATCCTCACCACCCGGTTAGCAAAATTGGCACGAAACACGGGTGATTCTTCCGAGCGGGGGCGAGGGCTCTAGTGAAGAATTCATCATCTGTGTTCTATTTGGAATTATGAGCATCCTTCGACGAAGTGAAATGTGGTTCAGTAACATCTTATCGAATTCCTTCATAACAATTTGGTAATAAGATATCTCAGCACAAAACAAACGGAGAAAGACGAAGTTATCTCCCCGACACATAATCATACCCAAAAAAAAAAAAAAAGAAAGGGAAGGAGGACGTATTTTATTCGGGTTCAAGACTATATACACGGTATTTTACTCGGGTTCAAGACTATATACGCAGTATTCTTTTTCGGGTTCGAAACTATATACGCGGCATTCTATACGGGTACAAGTGTGTCTACAGTATTCTTCTTCGGGATTCATACATGGTTCTCTACGGGTTCGAAATACACACTCAGGTGTAAATAATTAATAGGGGTATTTTTTCAAAATACCCAATTAGGGTTTTCAACACGAACCCTAATTCCAAAACCAAGCCGCACACAAGCACCATGGAAACAATGCCAAACCAAGCCGCATATCACACGCACCATGGCAACAATGCCAAACCAAGCCGCATACTCGCACCATGGAAACAATGCCAAACCAAGCCGCATATCTGCGACCATGGCAACAATGCCAAACCAAGCCGCATATCATGCACCATGGCAACAATGCCAAACCAAGCCGCATACCGCGCACCATGGCAACAATGCCAAACCAAGCCGCATACCGCGCACCATGGCAACAATGCCAAACCAAGCGCATGTTCGCGCACCATGGCAACAATGCCAAACTGGGCCGCATCTTTGCTACACCATGGCAACAATGCCAAACCAAGCCGCATCTCGCGCACCATGGCAATAATGCCAAACCAAGCCGCATCTTTAGCACCATGGCAACAATGCCAAACCAAGCCGCATACTGCGCACCATGGCAACAATGCCAAACCAAGCCGCACCCTGCGCACCATGGCAACAATGCCAAAATTCCAAGCCGCTATGCCTTTGGCCCACGCCAAATATAGCGCCCTAGGCTTGCAAGACTTGCAACTAGGTCAACATGGCCGTACGTGCCATTGGCACATGCCAACACGTATCGCAAGCCATATTTCCAAGCCGCTATGCCTTTGGCCCACGCCAAATATAGCGCCCTAGGCTTGCAAGACTTGCAACTAGGTCAACATGGCCAGTCGTGCCATTGGCACATGCCAACACGTATCGCAAGCCATATTTCCAAGCCGCTATGCCTTTGGCCCACGCCAAATATAGCGCCCTAGGCTTGCAAGACTTGCAACTAGGTCAACAATGGCCGCACGTGCCATTGGCACATGCCAACACGTGTCGCAAGCCATATTTCCAAGCCGCTATGCCTTTGGCCCACGCCAAATATAGCGCCCTAGGTTTGCAAGACTTGCAACTAGGTCAACATGGCGCACGTGCCATTGGCACATGCCAACACGTGTCGCAAGCCATATTTCCAAGCAGTATGGCTTTGGCCCACGCCAAATATAGCGCCCTAGGTTTGCAAGACTTGCAACTAGGTCAACATGACCGCACGTGTTGGCATGTGCCAACACGTGTCGCAAGCCATATTTCCAAGCCGCTATGCCTTTGGCCCACGCCCAATATAGCGCCCTAGGCTTGCAAGACTTGCAACTAGGTCAACATGGCCGCACGTGCCATTGGCACATGCCAACACGTGTCGCAAGCCATATTTCCAAGCCGCCCATGCCTTTGGCCCACGCCAAATATAGCGCCCTAGGCTTGCAAGACTTGCAACTAGGTCAACATGCCCGCACATGCCATTGTCACATGCCAAACACACACACGCTTTGGTAGCCTAACTTGCAAACCGTGCAACCTACCACCAAGGAATTCCTTGACATGCCATTGGCACATGTCAAACACACACGCTGGTAGCCTAACTTGCAAACCGTGCAACCTACCACCAAGGCATTCCGCACATGCCATTGGCACATGCCAAACACACACACGCTGGTAGCCTAACTTGCAAACCATGCAACCTACCACCAAGGCATTCCCGCACATGGCATTGGCACATGCCAAACACACACGCTGGTAGCCTAACTTGCAAACCGCGCAACCTACCACCAAGGCATTCCGCACATGCCATTGGAAAATGCCAAACCCACACGCTGGTAACCTAACTTTCAAACCGTGCAACCTACCACCAAGGCATTCCGCACATGCCATTGGCACATGCCACACGCGCCACTAGCATCGGCACTTGCACTCAAGATGCAACCAACACTCGAGACATCAACACAAACGGGGTGCTTCTTTAGGGTTTTGGTTTGGCGATCCAAGATGCGCGTACACTACGCTCACATTAAGAAAGCGTGAAAAGGAATAAAGCGGTCAAATAAAAGAGGAAATAATGGTGAAAAACGTTTTCACCCATTAAACCATGCGGTTACCACCTCCTCCCATTATTTCACCCTTTACTCTCTTCCTTCATGAGGCCGGGTACGTTTCAATCTCGACTTGTATAAATAGGTCTTACCTATTTCCACCCGACAACAAGTCTCGGTCGGGAGAAAATACTACACTCTCAGAAAGGCAACTTTGCAAGCTCTCCCAAAAGCTTCCACCTCTTGCAAGCTTCCTAAGCTTTCACTTTATGATACAAGTCGAGATACTACTCTCCTCAACACCTTTCTTTGCTTCCCTCCCCAAATCAACCCTTCTCCTCCACTTTGTGACCGAAGCAAGTCTGGAACAGCCCCGTTTCTTGGTTTAGGCCGGACTTCTACGTTTGATCTCTCGAATCTATAAAGTGCTCACGTGCAAAGACATTTGTTTAGGGTTTAAACCCGGTTTCTCACTCACCTACCGAAATTACCGTAAATCGGCGAAAACGATTTTTACCCATAAACAATTGGTGACCACAATGGGAGGATTGATCTATCGGGCTCGATATCGATTGTCGATCTCGTTCTTCGACCAGGATGTCAAGATGGTAGGGGAAGGCGACTCAATCCGACTCAACTACCAGACGACCGGTTATTAGTTGTAAAAACTAAACAAGAAAACCGGGGACTTGCTTTGAAGATGATATTACTCAATCGAAGATGCTACCCGGCGATTGGGGACTTCTTTGGCGATGCTACCAAAGAAACCGCCATCAAAACCGCCTTTTACATGGAGGGGCGTGTTCGCAAAACCTATGAAGTGAGTAAATTGACTGGCAAGGTATACAATCTATTTTTAGGTTCTTAGTAAAACCGTCATACTACTCGAGTCTTGTGCCTATTGATAGCACACACTTTCATAAAAGCAATATTCTTTACCCAAAACATAATCGTAGTCATATTATCAAAACCATTCATCCTAAATGATCCAATACCCTAAAAGCTACCACTTGTCTATCAAAGATCAAGTTTTGAACCCGGACATCCAATATGTCTTTCAAAAAAAAAAAAAACCTAAATGAAAGTTTAACGAGAAACGTTCAAGGAAAATCGTCCAATGATCCGCTCTTCTTGGAGAAAGTCAACTTTGCGTCTTCAAGAGCCGCTCTCTTCATAGTCAACATCTTGGAAAGCTTTTCGAGTTCCATCTCTTGTCGGGCAATCTCCTGGCGGAAAGGCTTTCGATTGCGCATCTTTCAACTTTTGGATCTCAGCAAGGCCTTCGACAAACCACGAAGTGTTGAACTCCTTTTTCTACGCACACGCCGCGATGGTGCTCCCGTCGGCAATAACGTCTTCGAGAAAGCAGTGTGACCAGTCACCTCACGCATATCCTCGATGGAAGATAAAGCCTCTTCCACACGCCTAACCAGCCAAGCAAATCGACTAGTGACTTTCTTGGTTGTAGCCATATGTCTCGTGCTTCTCCCGGTTCTCGTGTACAACGCCTCATGCTTAGCCTAAGACGCTAAAGCCGCCAACCAAAGACATGACCTGGATAAGGAACCAAGTACGGGGGATCAAAATGGCGCCTGCAAGTGGCCTCACGACTCGCAAAGGGTCTTCTTCCATGTCTACTGCAACAACCATCGAGAATCATCCACCGTTTGAACCACGTCTCGTGCCCTAAATTGGCTAACCCCCATCTCCAAGTCACCAAGCGGTGGTCACCAAATGCAAGTTTTCGTGTGACTCCACCTCGACCGTCCTCCAACCGGGATTCCTCCTGCAAACTTGAGTTAGACATTTTTCAAAAGAAGAAACGAAGAAGAAGAAAGAAAAGAAGCGCGAAACTCACCGGCCACTTCCCGTAGAACCGGTCTTGCCAGAGGAATCACTCTCGCTCGTTGAACTTTCTTCTTTCTCTGACTCATCACATCTATGAGTAGGCTCGGTCCGCCGGAATTCCTTGAAGAAACCGCCGTCTCCCGGCAACGTGCAAGGGCAGCGAAAGCATTAACACTACCGAAGCCCAAGGAAACAAGACACATGTTCTCGGCCTGAAATTCACGTGTTTTGAGACAAACCAATGAAGAGGCGACACATACCCGGTTATTGGAAGAATCGAAAGACACAAGAGCCGTGGAGGATCTTGTGAAACCGTCCGGAACCCCGCCAAAGACGATTCTTCGTTCTCCGTTCTTTGGCCTGGGGACTTTCCGTTGCTAGGCAACTTTCGCTTGGGATCTCTCAACATTGGATACTTCTTCAAAACTGGCCGGGAAGGTTTGCAACAAACGTTTTCCACCACGTTATTCACAAAATCTCGGATCATAATAAACTCGTCGCACCAAAACTCATTATAGCCGAAGGTCGTCGGGTTACTCTTCCCATTTGAAAGAAGGGAAGACGGATACTCCGCTCAAGGGCATCAAGGCGTCAAGGGCGACACGCAACGAATCCTTAGGGATCACCAGTAGGTAAACAAGAGGCACCCCTTGATCGAAACCCATGTGACGAGCAAAGACGGTCAATATTATAAGCAACTATCTCGGAAAGATCCTACGAAGAAAGACGGTATATAACCGGAGAGCAGCTCGAATGAACGAGTTTTCACCAACACTCAAATCGTCATCAAGACAAAGACGTGAGCGGAGCGAAGCAAAGGTGTCCATTTGAGTCAGCGACTTATGGATCGGCCCCCATGGACGAAAATTGATTTCATGCAACTTATCAAGAAAACTAACCAAGCTCACGCCAACTCTTGGGCGCCCGTTCACCCATCGAAGAATTCGGAGCCACCCCAACTCACGGAAGCGAAGGCAACGGTTTGGAGCATACTTCTCAAAGTCCTCCCATAGCGCTACTTGCGAGGAAAAGCAACGTGCACATATGAATCCACTTTCATGAAACCATTCGAAACTCGCATGTTCGCAACTAGGTGATCCAGATGCACATACGAGGGGAACCAAGGAACAAACTTGCCAATGGGGAGAACTTCACCCTTTGCCAACTTCACAAGAATCGCTAACAACTCGGGTCTTATTCCTTTCTTGCTGAATCGTCATCAAAAATGTCTCTAGACAACCGAGAGAGCTAAAAATGCTGCGACATGAAGATCACGCTTCTGCCTGTTCGAGCTCCAACTCGTCCGAAACCATTGAGATATCCACCAACCGTAAGGGCACCTTTCATCCTCTTTCCGGCGAGAATCCTTCGACTTCGCAATGGAGTCTTTCCGAGCGAAATCCCCGACTTAGCGGCAAGGTCATCCCGCATCTTCACCTCACTTTTCATAATTGGATTTTAAGATTCCCGATTCTGGAAGATTCGACAAGAGAGCCACACTCTCCAAGGAGAAAGTTATCTCACCCCATCTACATATGATTGTATGGGTGTCCTAACACCATCTGAGATGAAAGCAACCAAGCCAGGATGTCCTTCCTAATCTGAGATTTCTTCAAGTCTTGATGAAGATCAATGACTGCGCTCGAGTCAAGTTGGTATTTATACGCTCCTCGCTCACCATGAACTCAACCCATCTGTCAAAAGAACGCAATGGACTTTGACACATCCTAAAGTCAATGTTGGAAGAGGAATATACCCCTTTATGAAGACAGAACCGAATGGTGCTCTGGGCTGAACCGAACGTGTCTTCATGTCATCCTCACCACCGGTTAGCAAAATTGGCACGAAACTCCGGGTGATTCTTCCGAGCGCGGGGCGAGGGCTCTAGTGAAGAATTCATCATCTGTGTTAGGTTTGGAATTATGAGCATCCTTCGACGAAGTGAAATGTGGTTCGAGTAACATCTTATCGAATTCCTTCATAACAATTTGGTAATAAGATATCCGCACAAAACAAACGGAGAAAGACGAAGTTATCTCCCGACACATAATCATACCCCCAAAAAAAAAAAAAGAAGAAAGGGGAAGGAGAACGTATTTTATTCGGGTTCAAGACTATATACACGGTATTTTACTCGGGTTCAAGACTATATACGCAGTATTTTTCCTCGGGTTGAAACTATATACGCGACATTCTATACGGGTACAAGTATGTCTCGGTATTCTTCTTCGGGATTCATACGGGGTTCTCTACGGGTTCGAAATACACACTCAGGTGTAAATAATTAATAGGGGTATTTTTTCAAAATACCAGATTAGGGTTTTCAACACAGAACCCTAATTCCAAAACCAAGCCGCACACTGCGCACCATGGCAACAATGCCAAACCAAGCCGCATACTACGCACCATGGCAACAATGCCAAACCAAGCCGCATACTGCGCACCATGCGCACCATGGCAACAATGCCAAACCAAGCCGCATACCGCGCACCATGGCAACAATGCCAAACCAAGCCGCATACCGCGCACCATGGCAACAATGCCAAACCAAGCCGCATACTGCGCACCATGGCAACAATGCCAAACCAAGCCGCATACTGCGCACCATGGCAACAATGCCAAACCAAGCCGCATGCTGCGCACCATGGCAACAATGCCAAACCAAGCCGCATGCTGCGCACCATGGCAACAATGCCAAACCATGCCGCATACTGCGCACCATGGCAACAATGCCAAACCAAGCCGCATCTTTAGCACCATGGCAACAATGCCAAACCAAGCCGCACCCTCGCGCACCATGGCAACAATGCCAAACCAAGCCGCACCCTCGCGCACCATGGCAACAATGCCAAAATTCCAAGCCGCCATGCCTTTGGCCCACGCCAAATATAGCGCCCTAGGCTTGCAAGACTTGCAACTAGGTCAACATGGCCGTACGTGCCATTGGCACATGCCAACACGTATCGCAAGCCATATTTCCAAGCCGCTATGCCTTTGGCCCACGCCAAATATAGCGCCCTAGGCTTGTAAGACTTGCAACTAGGTCAACATGGCCGTACGTGCCATTGGCACATGCCAACACGTATCGCAAGCCATATTTCCAAGCCGCTATGCCTTGGCCCACGCCAAATATAGCGCCCTAGGCTTGCAAGACTTGCACCTAGGTCAACAATGGCCGCACGTGCCATTGGCACATGCCAACACGTGTCGCAAGCCATATTTCCAAGCCGCTATGCCTTTGGCCCACGCCAAATATAGCGCCCTAGGTTTGCAAGACTTGCAACTAGGTCAACATGGCTGCACGTGCCATTGGCACATTCCAACACGTGTCGCAAGCCATATTTCCAAGCCGCTATGCCTTTGGCCCACGCCAAATATAGCGCCCTAGGTTTGCAAGACTTGCAACTAGGTCAACATGGCCGCACGTGCCATTGGCACATGCCAACACGTGTCGCAAGCCATATTTCCAAGCCGCTATGCCTTTGGCCCACGCCAAATATAGCGCCCTAGACTTGCAAGACTTGCAACTAGGTCAACATAGCCGCACGTGCCATTGGCACATGCCAACACGTGTCGCAAGCCATATTTCCAAGCCGCTATGCCTTTGGCCCACGCCAAATATAGCGCCCTAGGCTTGCAAGACTTGCAACTAGGTCAACATGGCCGCACATGCCATTGTCACATGCCAAACACACACGCTGGTAGCCTAACTTGCAAACCGTGCAACCTACCACCAAGGCATTCCGCACATGCCATTGGCACATGCCAAACACACACGCAGGGTAGCCTAACTTGCAAACCGTGCAACCTACCACCAAGGCATTCCGCACATGCCATTGGCACATGCCAAACACACACGCTGGTAGCCTAACTTGCAAACCATGCAACCTACCACCAAGGCATTCCTGCACATGGCATTGGCACATGCCAAACACACACGCTGGTAGCCTAACTTGCAAACCGCGCAACCTACCACCAAGGCATTCCAGCACATGCCATTGGCAAATGCCAAACCCACACGCCGGTAACCTAACTTGCAAACCGTGCAACCTACCACCAAGGCATTCCGCACATGCCATTGGCACATGCCACACGCGCCACTAGCGCGCCACTTGCACTCAAGATGCAACCAACACTCGAGACATCAACACAAACCGGGGGATGCTTCTTTAGGGTTTTGGTTTGGCGGTCACAAAGATGCGCCGTATTACACTACGCTCACATTAAGAAAGCGTGAAAAGGAATAAAGCGGTCAAATAAAAGAGGAAATAATGGTGAAAAACGTTTTCACCCATTAAACCATGCGGTTACCACCTCCTCCCATTATTTCACCCTTTACTCTCTTCCTTCATGAGGCCGGGGTACGTTTCAATCTCGAATTGTATAAATAGGTCTTACCTATTTCCACCTTTGCAGACAACAAGTCTCGGTCGGAGAAAAATACTACACTCTCGGAAAGGCAACTTTGCAAGCTCTCCCAAAAGCTTCCACCTCTTGCAAGCTTCCTAAGCTTTCACTTTCGATACAAGTCGAGATACTACTCTCCTCAACACCTTTCTTTTCTTCCTCCCCAAATCAACCCTTCTCCTCCACTTTGTGACCGAAGCAAGTCCGGAACGGCCGTTTCTTGGTTTAGGCCGGACTTGTGCATTGATCTCGAATCTATAAAGTGCTCACGTGCGGCACATTTGTTTAGGGTTTGAACCGGTTTCTCACTCACCTACCGAAATTACCGAAATCAGCCAGAAACGATTTTTACCCATAAACAATTGGCGACCACAACGGGAGGATTGATCTATCGGCTACAATATCGATTGTCGATCTCGTTCTTCGACCCGGATGTCAAGATGGTAGGGGAAGGCGACTCAATCCGACTCAACTACTGACGACCGGTTACTAGTTGTATAAACTACACAAGAAAAACGGGGACTTGTTTGAAGATGATATTACTCAATCGAAGATGCTACCGAGCGATTGGGGACTTGTCTTGGGCGTCTGCTACCAAGAAAACCGCCTTTTACATGGAGAGGGGCGTGTTCGCAAAACCTATGAAGTGAGTAAATTCGGATCGGCAAGATATACAATCTATTTTTAGGTTCTTAGTAAAACCGTCATACTACTCGAGTCTTGTGCCTATTGATAGCACACACTTTCATAAAAGCAATATTCTTTTCCCAAAACATAATCGAGTCATATTATCAAAACCATTCATCCCGAAAATGATCCAATACCCTAAAAAGCTACCACTGCCTATCAAAGATCAAGTTTTGAACCCGGACATCCAATATGTCTTTCAAAAAAAAAAAAAAAAAACCTAAATGAAAGTTTAACGAGAAACGTTCAAGGAAAATCGTCCAATGATCTGCTCTTCTTGGAGAAAGTCAACTTTGCGTCTTCAAGAGCTCTCTTCATAGTCAACATCTTGGAAAGCTTTTCGAGTTCCATCTCTTGTCGGGCAATCTCCTCGGCGGAAAGGATTTCGATTGCTGCATCTTTCAACTTTTGGATCTCAAGCAAGGCCTTCGACAAACCACGAAGTGTTGAACTCCTTTTTCTACGCACACGTCGCGATGGTGCTCCCGGTCGGCAATAACGTCTTCGAAACGGTGTGACCACACCTCACGCATATCCTCGATGGAAGATAAAGCCTCTTCCACACGCCTAACCGGCGCAAATCGACTAGTGACTTTCTTGGTTGTAGCCATATGTCCGTGCTTCTCCCAGTTTTTGGTGTACAACGCCTCATGCTTAGCCGCACGCTAAAGCCGCCAACCAACACATGACCCGGATAAGGAACCAAGTACGGGGATCAAAATGGCGCCTGCAAGTGGCCTCACGACTCATGAAAGGGTCTTCTTCCATGTCTACGGCAACAACCATCGAGAGAATCATCCACCGATTTGAACCACGTCTCGTGCCGGCAATTGGCTAACCCCATCTCCAAGTCACCGGGCGGTGGTCACCAAATGCAAGTTTTCGTGTGACTCCACCCCCAGAATGCGTCCTCCGAACCGGATTCCTCCTGCAAACTTGAGTTAGACATTTTCAAAAGAAGAAACAGAAGAAGAAGAAAGAAAAGAAGCGCGAAACTCACCGAACCACTTCCCGAAGAAGAACCAGTGCTTTGCGAGGAATCACTCTCGCTCGTTGAACTTTCTTCTTTCTCCGACTCATCACCGCTATGAGTAGGCCGAGTGCCGCCGAATTCCTTGAATAAACTGCCGTCTCCACGGCAACGTGCAAGGGCAGCCAAAGCATTAACACTACTGAAGCCCTCAAGGAAACAAGACACATGTTCTCGGCCAAATTCACGTGTTTTGAGACAAACCAATGAAGAGGCGACACATACACGGTTATTGGAAGAACCGAAAGACACAAGAGCCGTGGGAGGATCTTTTGAAACCGTCCTGAACCCGCCAGCACGATTCTTCGTTCTCCGTTCTTTGGCACAGGGACTTTCCGAATTGCTAGGCAACTTTCGCTTGGGATCTCTCAACATTGGATACTTCTTCAAAATTGTCAGGGAAGGTTTGCAACGAACGTTTTCCACCACGTTATTCACAAAATCTCGGATCATAATAAACTCGTCGCACCAAAACTCATTATAGCCGAAGGTCGTCGAGTTACTCTTCCCATTTGAAAGAAGGGAAGACGGATACTCGGCTCAAGGGCACCAAGGCGTCAAGGGCGACACGCAACGAATCCTTAGGGATCACCGCCGGTAAACAAGAGGCACCCCTTGATCGAAACCCATGTGACGAGCAGCACGGTTAATATTATAAGCAGCTATCCGGAAAGATCCCACGAAGAAAGACGGTATATAACCGGGCGAAAGCTGCTGAATGAACAAAGTTTTCACCAACACTCAAATCGTCATCGAAGACAAAGACGTGAGCGGAGCGAGAAGCAAAGGTGTCTATTTGAGTCAGCGACTTATGGATCGGCCCCATGGACGAAAATTGATTTCATGCAACTTATCAAGAAAACTAACCAAGCTCACGCCAACTCTTGGGCCCTTTGTTCACCCATCGAAGAATTCGGGAGCCACCCCAACTCACGGGAAGCGAAGGCAACGGTTTGAGCATACTTCTCAAAGTGCTCCCATAGCCGGACTTGCGAGAAAAGCAACGTGCACATATGAATCCACTTTCATGAAACCATTCGAAACTCGCATGTTCGGCAACTAGGTGATCCAGATGCACATACAGGGAACCAAGGAACAAGCTTGCCAATGGGGAGAACTTCACCCTTTGCCAACTTCACAAAGAATCGCTAACAACTCGGTCTTATTCCTTTCTTGCCGTAACCGTCATCAAAATGTCTCTAGACAAAACTGAGAGCTAAAAATGTCATGACATGAAGATCACTGCTTTTCATTCAGGCTCCAACTCGTCCGGAAACCATTGAGATATCCACCAACCATAAGGGCACCTTTCATCCTCTTTCCTAATCCTTCGACTTCGCAATGGAGTCTTTCCGAGCGAAATCCACCAACTTAGCGGCAAGGTCATCCCGCATCTTCACCTCACTTTCGAGATAATTGGATTTTAAGATTCCCGATTCTTACCGGAAGATTCAAAGAAGAGAGCCACACTCTCCAAGGAGAAAGTTATCTCACCCCATCTACATATGATTGTATGGGTGTCCGAACACCATCCGGAGATGAAAGCAACCAAGCTGGGATGTCCTTCCTAACTGGAGATTTATTGAAATCTTGATGACATCAATGACACTGCGCTCGAGTCAAGTTGGTATTTATACGCTCCGCTCACCATGAACTCAACCCATCTCACAAAAGAACGCAATGGACTTTGACACATCCTGAAAGTCAATGTTGGAAGAGGAATATACCCCTTTATGAAGACAGAACCGAATGGTGCTCTGCAGGTGAACCGAACGTGTCTTCCTGTCATCCTCCACCACCGGTTAGCAAAATTGGCACGAAACCACGGGTGATTCTTCCGAGCGGTGGGCGAGGGCTCTAGTGAAGAATTCATCATACGTGTTCGGTTTGGAATTATGAGCATCCTTCGACGAAGTGAAATGTGGTTCGGTAACATCTTATCGAATTCCTTCATAACAATTTGGTAATAAGATATCTGCACAAAACAAACGGAGAAAGACGGTTATCTCACGACACATAATCGTACCCAAAAAAAAAAAAAAAAAGAAAGGGGAAGGAGGACGTATTTTATTCGGGTTCAAGACTATATACACGGTATTTTACTCGGGTTCAAGACTATATACGCAGTATTTTGCTTCGGGTTCGAAACTATATACGCGGCATTCTATACGGGTACAAGTGTGTCTGATGTATTCTTCTTCGGGATTCATACGGGGTTCTCTACGGGTTCGAAATACACACGCATTTTCTTGAGGGGTTCAAATATTTCTTTCAGGACCGAAAATTCATATTTGCAATATTTCCCACGGGTTCAAACAATATATGCAGTATTCCCTTGGTTGCATACGTACAATATTTTCTACAAGAGGCACGCCAAGGAATCATATGAAAGGATTGTGGAAACGCCTACTCTTAAGGTTTATACCTATGTGGAAAAAAAAAAAAGAGAGAGAGAAGAGTACTCGAAGACATACCTGGAAGCTGGTTTCTCTTTGCCGCTAGTATGAAAAGAGGAATGAATAAAGCGCAGAATGGGGAGAAAGGGGCTTTATATATATATATATATATACATATATAGGCGTGAAAGACTTTGAAATAGGGAAGGATTTCCCTTTTCACCAAAATCACGCGTGTAAGAAACGGGCCCACAAAGGGTGCGACTTCCCAATGCCGCCCAAAGTCACGCCTGCAAGCCCGGTTTCCAAGTTGCACCGGCCCAACCAATTGCGCCAACCTCCCAATGGCCGCACAAGTCACGCCTACAAGCACGCACGGTTTCTAAAATTTGGGCCGGTCCCACCAGCTAGCACACTCAGCTTCCCAACTCATGCCAACTTCCCAACGTCGCCCAAGCTGCACCGGCCCCACCAATTGCGCCAACCTGCAGGCACGCACGGCTTCTACACTTTGCGCCGGTCCCACCAGCTAGCCCACTCGGTTTCCCAACTCACGCCAACTTCCCAACGTCGCCTAAGCTGCACGGGCCTGATTAATGCCGACCTCCCGATTTGTGCAAAACTACCCGAGGCAAGGATTCCAAATCCTATTTATAAAAGGTCGAGACAAGCCTCCTTCAATTTTCTTTATGGTTTGCTTGTTAATAGTTTGTCACCACGTTATGCTTACCTCATGACAAAGCCCCTGTTCCGAGCTAAGCGGGGGACTTAATGTTGATGGTGGTTTTTAGACAAGGGGTAAAATCATAAAACCCCATGACCTAGTGTTACCCGCAACACATTAACTAAGAGCATTTAACTCGGTGTAAATAATTAATAGGGGTATTTTTCAAAATACCAGTTAGGTTTTCAAATACGTAACCCTAATTCCAAAACCAAGCGCACACTTTCGCACCATGGCAACAATGCCAAACTAAGCCGCATATCTGCGCACCATGGCAACAATGCCAAACCAAGCCGCATCTCAAGCACCATGGCAACAATGCCAAACCAAGCCGCATCTGCGCACCATGGCAACAATGCCAAACCAAGCCGCATCTCTGCGCACCATGGCAACAATGCCAAACCAAGCCGCATACTGGCGCACCATGGCAACAATGCCAAACCAAGCCGCATACTGCGCACCATGGCAACAATGCCAAACCAAGCCGCATCTTTGCGCACCAGGCAACAATGCCAAACCAAGCCGCATCTTGCGCACCATGGCAACAATGCCAAAACCAAGCCGCATCTTTTGCGCACCATGGCAATAATGCCAAACCAAGCCGTATCTTTGCGCACCATGGCAACAATGCCAAACCAAGCCGCACCCTGCGCACCATGGCAACAATGCCAAACCAAGCCGCACCCTGCGCACCATGGCAACAATGCCAAAATTCCAAGCCGCTATGCCTTTGGACCACGCCAAATATTGCGCCCTAGGCTTGCAAGACTTGCAACTAGGTCAACATGGTCGTACGTGCCATTGGCACATGCCAACACGTATCGCAAGCCATATTTCCAAGCCGCTATGCCTTTGGCCCATGCCAAATATAGCGCCCTAGGCTTGCAATACTTGCAACTAGGTCAACATGGCCGTACGTGCCATTGGCACATGCCAACACGTATCGCAAGCCATATTTCCAAGCCGCTATGCCTTTGGCCCACGCCAAATATAGCGCCCTAGGCTTGCAAGACTTGCAACTAGGTCAACAATGGCCGCACGTGCCATTGGCACATGCCAACACGTGTCGCAAGCCATATTTCCAAGCCGCTATGCCTTTGGCCCACGCCAAATATAGCGCCCTAGGTTTGCAAGACTTGCAACTAGGTCAACATGGCCGCACGTGCCATTGGCACATGCCAACACGTGTCGCAAGCCATATTTCCAAGCCGCTATGCCTTTGGCCCACGCCAAATATAGCGCCCTAGGCTTGCAAGACTTGCAACTAGGTCAACAATGGCCGCACGTGCCATTGGCACATGCCAAAACGTGTCGCAAGCCATATTTCCAAGCCGCTATGCCTTTGGCCCACGCCAAATATAGCGCCTAGGTTTGCAAGACTTGCAACTAGGTCAACATGGCCGCACGTGCCATTGGCACATGCCAACACGTGTCGCAAGCCATATTCCAAGCCGCTATGCCTTTGGCCCACGCCAAATATAGCGCCCTAGGTTTGCAAGACTTGCAACTAGGTCAACATGGCCGTACGTGCCATTGGCACATGCCAACACGCATCACAAGCCATATTTCCAAGCCGATATGCCTTTGGCCCACGCCAAATATAGCGCCCTAGGCTTGCAAGACTTGCAACTAGGTCAACATGGCCGCACGTGCCATTGGCACATGCCAACACGTGTCGCAAGCCATATTTCCAAGCCGCTATGACTTTGGCCCACGCCAAATATAGCGCCCTAGGCTTGCAAGACTTGCAACTAGGTCAACATGGCCGCACATGCCATTGGCACATGCCAAACACACACGCTGGTAGCCTAACTTGCAAACCGTGCAACCTACCACCAAGGCATTCCGCACATGCCATTGGCACATGCCAAACACACACGCTGGTAGCCTAACTTGCAAACCGTGCAACCTACCACCAAGGCATTCCGCACATGCCATTGGCACATGCCAAACACACACGCCGGTAGCCTAACTTGCAAACCGTGCAACCTACCACCAAGGCATTCCGCATATGCCATTGGCACATGCCAAACACACACGCTTTGGTAGCCTAACTTGCAAACCGCGCAACCTACCACCAAGGCATTCCGCTCATGCCATTGGCAAATGCCAAACCCACACGCTGGTAACCTAACTTGCAAACCGTGCAACCTACCACCAAGGCATTAGCACATGCCATTGGCACATGCCACACGCGCCACTAGCGGCGCCACTTGCACTCAAGATGCAACCAACACTCGAGACATCAACACAAACTGGGGATGCTTCTTTAGGGTTTTGGTTTGGCGGTCACGACATGCGGCGTACACTACGCTCACATTAAGAAAGCGTGAAAAGGAATAAAGCGGTCAAATAAAGAGAAAATAATGGTGAAAAACGTTTTTACCCATTAAACCATGCGGTTACCACCTCCTCCCATTATTTCACCCTTTACTCTCTTCCTTCATGAGGCCAGGTACGTTTCAATCTCGACTTGTATAAATAGGTCTTACCTATTTCCACGGACAACAAGTCTCGGTCGGGAGAAAAATACTACACTCTCGGAAAGGCAACTTTGCAAGCTCTCCCAAAAGCTTCCACCTCTTGCAAGCTTCCTAAGCTTTCACTTTTCGATACAAGTCGAGATACTACTCTCCTCAACACCTTTGTTTGCTTCCCTCCCCAAATCAACCCTTCTCCTCCACTTTGTGACCGAAGCAAGTCTGGAACTACCGTTTCTTGGTTTAGGTAGGACTTATGCAGTTGATCTCTCGAATCTATAAAGTGCTCACGTGCGGCACATTTGTTTAGGGTTTGAACCGGTTTCTCACTCACCTACCGAAATTACCTAATCGGCGAAAACGATTTTTACCCATAAACAATAGCGAAGAGCAGACTACGCCTCGAGACAGGAATCGAGACGGTTCGAGTGCTTGCTCTTCATGCGTGTGCTTTTAGAGGTAATGATGAATCATAGGAGTCGAGCAATCGTAGCAAGTTTATTGGACCAAAGATTTTCTTATTTATGGTTCAAATGTTATACATGTACTTACCCACTTCTAAAATCTTAATGTATAACAATATTTTTGTTATAAAGTATGCAGTCATTTGTACCTAAGTACTTATTCAAAGTGAAGGCAATTTTGGTTGCTAAAGGTTTGTTAATTTTACGGATCTAACCGTTTGGAATTTTGTAAGCTTTTTGGTGATTCATGTTGCAACCTTGTAGGTGAGGTGATATATAGTCTACCGATTGCGATAAAGCTTGTGAAACGAGGGTTTGGATGTTGGACAGGCGAGATATGATATATTTGCACCAAGAAAAAGGTATTAGTTCAGAACTACTTTTTTTTAGTTTCTCATTGAACCAAAAAAATAAAATAAAAAAATAAATAAAAAATAAAATTGGTCATTCACTTTCACCATACTCTAACTCTTGGGTCCGTCCATGTTGTAAATCGTCCAAAAACTATGGTGTGTGTGCTTTCTTTTTGATTAAAAAGAAGATAAATTTTAGCTTTAAGGTAACAACTGGTTGACTGGCATACATCGGGTGACATCACATTTAATCACGAAAGTAAATAATTTACTGTAAATTTTAGATATCTTTAAGCAAATGTTGGGTCACCCGATATAGCTCGGGTTACCACTTGATTACATTATTCACTCACTGACCCACACAAACCATCTAACACATTGAATACCATATCTATCCAAACTGCTTATTATTATATAGCATCCACTACAGCCTGTTTTACTTTTTTTATATTTAACTAGTTCATCGACCTTCTCATCCTCTGAATATATCTCGGCATAAAGAGTTGAATTTACCTGATTACCCTTAGAGCAGTGTTATCCCTGCACGATCTTGCATGAAGTTATCCCTTCAGCGGCTTTTCTCCGTTAGATCATCTAAAACCCGGATCTAATGACCGAACCCTTTTAGGAAAGTGTTGGGTCCTTTCAAAAAGTGGTGGGTCCCATCACGAAAGTGATAGGTCCTTTCCTGAATGTGGATCTAACCGTTGATTTGATCATCCAACGGTAAAAAAGCCGCTTTTGCGGGAAGCCATCCCGCAAAGTCGTGTGGGATAGCATTTGTCTTACCCTTATCATTTGCCAACCTGTACACAAACAATTAATCACATCATTCAACACAGACAACCACCATCTGCAACTAATATTTAATAGAAAAATGAGTACAATAATCCACACAAAAACTGCAATAGATTCCTTTAATATGTCTAGTGAAACACAAGTGGTCCTATAACACACTGTTCAACAGTTATAATAACCAAAACATCATATTTTCAAAGAATCTTTTTCTTTTCTAAAAGCAAACAAAGAAACACGTACATAAAGTTAGGGAAAGCTATAGAAAAGAAGAAAAAAAATAGAAAAAACACAATTTGTCTTCACATAACACATTACCCTAGCACTATATAATTTAATCACGAAAGTAAATAATTTACTGTAAATTTTAGATATCTTTAAGCAAATGTTGGCCGGTCACCCGATATAGCTCAGGTTACCACTTGATTACATTATTCACTCACTGACCCACACAAACCATCTAACACATTGAATACCATATCTATCCAACATTTGCATAGATAATAGAATAGATAGCATGGGCGTATCACAATCAACGCAAATTAAAAAATCTACTGTCGAGGCGTGACCATAACTTCAAGAGGTGTCATCTTATAGCAAGCCATGCCAGCCTTATCTGTCATATCCACTTCTCCATTGGGACTTGCAGCTTTCATATCAAACCCATGAATCAGACGGCCACCACAATATGCATCACCTGTAAAGCCGACAGCATACCAGGACATATCCTCCGACCTATCCCAAATGGTATGAACTCAAAATTTTGACCTTTTGCATCAACATCCATCTTCTCACCACCACTCATAAACCTTTCTGGTTTAAACTCCAGAGGATTCTCCCATACACTCGGATCTCTTTGAATCTTCCAAACATTCACGAATAAGCGTCCCCCGGCTGGTACATGATATCCACCAACTTCACACTCTTCAAACGTCAACCGGTCAATCAATGCCCCGTTTGGATACAATCGCATTGATTCTTTGATAATTGCATTAATGTACACGAGCTTCGGAATATCCGACTCTTCTACGGGCCTATCGTTTCCAACGTGCTTATCTAATTCCTCTTTTGCCGTCTCTAACACTTGCGGGTGGTTCAATAACAGAGAGAGTACCCAAGTTAAGGTTGTGGATGTGGTGTCACTCCCACCTGATAAGGATTCCTGCACATCCATATGCATGCAACAGGCGAAAGTCAGAAGAAGCAATAAGTATCTAGGTACATACCCAAAATGCAATAGAGTAAGTATCAATAATAGCCTCACCAACATCGTAGACTTGATGACCAAATCAGGGTCATCTCCAGGAAGTTGTGATTGTTCAACAGCCGATAAGAGAACATCAATGAAGTCTTGTTCATCACCAACCCCACTTTTAGATAATGATGCTGATACTGATTGTGATCTCTTTTGGCGATGTTCTTCTATAAGAAACCCTGCAATTGAATTGAGCTCACCTCCAAAGCGTTTCATGTCCCTTACAAGACCTCTTGATCTGTCTACCCACTCTAGACTTGGAAATACGTCTGAAACTGCAAAGCTTGACATCAGATGAAGTGCTTCTTCCAATGTTTTCTTGTATCTCTCCCATTCGATGATGCCGTATCACCTAATACAAATCTCAAAGTTAATGGAAAAAATCACTTAGATTGATATGGATCGAGGAAGTATCATATTAATTACCTCTATGTAGAGGTTAACCTCTATTAGCCTCTATATAGTGATGGTTTCCATTTATATTGGTGTATTTTTCCACTATCTCTATATAGATAGAGATTTTCTCTATCTATATAGAGGAAATCAAATATCACCAATTAGGTGCTATCTTTGAGCTCTAACTCTATTAAACCTTCAAATGACTAATATAACCTCGAACAAACTTATAATGTCCAAAAATAGTTCCTTAGGTCAAAATCTAAATTTTCCTTGTTTAATAAAAAGTGATATTTTCGCCGTTTCGGAAAAGGATACTTTTGCGTTGTTTCAAAAAAGTGATATTTTGCTTTCCGTTTGAGAAAAGTGACACTTTAGCCTCGTTTCAGAAAAGTGATACTTTCACCCCTTTTCAGAAAAAGTGATATTTTTGCTCCGTTTCAGAAAAAATGATATTTTTGCCCCGTTTCAGAAAAAGTGATACTTTCGCCCGTTTCAGAAAAAATGATATTTTTGCTTTGTTTCAAGAAAAGTGATATTTTCACCCCGTTTCGGAAAAAGTGATATTTTACCTTGTTTAAGAATAAAGTGATATTTTTACCCCGTTTGAAAAAGTGTTACTTTCGTTCCGTTTCAGAAAAAGTGAACATCTTTGGTTCTATTTTCTAATACATTTTTTTTTTTTGGAATTTTTGAACATCTTTGGTTGTAATGGATCTTCATGGATTTTCCGAATCATCCAACTTTGGGAAACAAAGACTTTGAAGGATTCGAATGAATAGAGTGATGATACTTGACATGTAAAGTATCAGTAGAATAAATTTTGGAACCTTTTGTTCCTTTCCAGCCATGCCCCTGATCCCCATTGCACAGACAATGATGAAAAACAATAACAACTAGATTGATAGATAACTTGATAGACAAATTGTACCTTGCGTATGCAGAAAGTATACATATGTGCGATTGTTTTTGATCGAGTTAAACGCTGCTGCTGCTTATGTTTATAGATTTTGTAAGTTCAAGTTTGTGGCATTTGACATGGACAAATAGCAAGAATGGCAAAACGTGGCATTAAATTACCGGTGGTGATATTCACAACACAAAACACCACTCTACTCACATCTCACAACATCTAAACCATACATTTCTCAAATGGTGTACCTTTTTTAACGATGGGTCATGGGTGAATTAATTGGACCACTACCTTTGCAACACCTAGTATTTGGATGGTGATTAGTGTGGTGAAGACTGCTTGGAATAACATTTCCGTTAAATTACCAATAATAATAATAATGGAGTGGGGGAAAAGTAAAGTAAAAAAACTATAATGCGGTATATTAATAATTCTATTTTTGAATAGTGAATCAAATGGATAATATTAATCAAATAATTCATCTTTGACACAGTGGTTGCCATCGGGAAATTTTTCATAGTCATAGCGTACGGACAGCAATATTTTTCAGATATATATAAAAAGATAGAAATTTGTAGTGTCCTCCCTAGTTAGCAATTCGGGATACGGGTAGTAGTTCGAGACGGCATACGTCGAGAATTATACGGTTTCGGATAGGTCGGATTCGGTCAAAAATCCGGTCAACGGTTCGTTGTTCGGACGATGGTTCGGAACGTCATACGTGCGTGCATATTCGTTTTATAAATGTGAGTTCGGCACTTAAAATTCGGCTTGCATATATGATAAATTGATAAGTATTACGACCTTATTACGAGACTAATTTTATTTGTATATGATTTATAAGATGGAAAAAACATTTTAGCGTTATTATTTACCATGAAGTAAACAATTTAATCGCATAAATGTATTATAAAACGAGTTTATAGACTTTTAAACAAAAAAATTGACACATAAAACACTTGTTTAAACAATCACAATAGAAAATTTTAATTGAATAATTGTATTTAAATATAAAGTATATACAAAATCAAACAAAAATCAATCAACGAGAACTTCTGGTGAGAGAATTACCTATGGGAGAGCGAGATTGGGCGCGAACTAGGTTCGAAGTTCTAGTTCGGAAATATCATTCGATTCGGTTAGTTCGGATACGTTCGCGAATCATTCGTGAGGTCCATATAATCCGGGAACTAGGTCCGGAGTTCAAATAGTTGGAAGTATCATTCGGATTCGGTCGGTTCGGATACGTTCGGGAATCATTCGAGAATGATTCGGAGAATTACTAACTAGGGTGTCCTCTCCGTCTTCCAGCCACTTCCACCGATAAATGTGGCCTCTCCTAAAACACCCATTTCAAAACTAAAGGCAGCTGCCAATTCAAAGAGGTGTTAGCCCATGTTTAGCCCAGGTTCCTTATCCTGGCTAGTTTGGGCCTAGTCCAGTTATTTGGGACATGTTATTAGATGAATAAAATAGGTCATAAGAACGAAATTTTACACAACCTTTTATCCGGCTATTTTCTTACTATCTATTTTACCCCCGATTAATTAGTGTTAATTAATCATATTAGGTGTTAATTAATCATGTTTGATGTGCGATTAACTAATGCAAATCGATCTTCAAAACACCAAACAACTGAATTTTTTTTTTTTTTTCCAAAAACACTAACCAGAATCGCTTTACGTTCATACACTTATAAACCGATTCTGGGTAGTATTCTTTGGTATTCATGAAGGACACTAGGAATTGGTTAATGATACAGTAGATAAGACCCGATTCTCATAATCGGTCTTTCTTTGGTGTAATATATAAAACGATTGTTTCGTATTCGTAAGAAAAAAAAATCATTCATTTCAAATCTACTCCTTTTCGCAGGAATTTTGGATGCACTCAGTATGTGCATCATGTCTTTGAACCCCTAGGTGACCCTAGTGGACGAGTTATAGTCTCATGAGGGTTTACATAGAGATCTACTCATAAAACCTACACAAAAACTTCTAAAACCATCAATCTTCGTGCGAGTTCGGGGCATACTCCGAAATTTTGGATACCATGAAGTGATAGATCGTATCGAATGTGAATGCTTCCACCTTTTCCTACAAGTAGCGCTTTCATGACTTGGTGCTACAAAAACACGACACAAACTTACTTTGTTAGTGGTATTTAATTGGAAGATCAAACCACATTGATTACGTAAAATAAACCACAAAAACACTTACAAATTGTTCAATGGACAAGCTAAAGTGGCTAGCGCTCAAAATCCGATGTTGGATACCTAAATAAGAAAGTATCGCTTTTGCGATGACTTGGTGCCTATTGGGGATTTATTGAACACTTCTTCCATTCGGATTCCCAAAATCTTGCTTATATTTGTTATATATCTTTGTCCACAATGTTTCGAAATCCACCCTTACGGAGGACTGATTTTTAATTCGAGTACCATGTTTTGGTGATTTCCAAATCTTCGGCAGAATCAAACGCTGCCATTTCTTGTATGGGGAGGTATAAAACGAGTAGTTGTGAAGTATATGAAGTGAGGGAATATAATGAGAAATTTTGGGTCAAATGGGGTCCAAGGATTTGTTCTCTATATATAGAGAAAGACCCTAACGACTACTTTTTTTCAAAAAAAGTGAAATAATTTGGCATAATCGATTTTCTCGAAGGTCCATACGACCCGATTATGTTTTTATGCCGCCAAGAATCGGTCTTTATGTTAGCCAATATAAACCGATTAAAGACAAGTAAAAAATTTGAATTTTCACCAACAATAATTAGTTTATATAATTAACATGTGATCCGATTTGAAAAGGCGGGGGTCTAACAACCACACCCAATATTTCGTTCGGCAATGTGTATAGGCTAACTCTAATATAATTCCAAGAGAATTAACTAGACAGTCAGACTCAATCAATGAAAGATATCCAAGAGTTATATCTCTTTCTCAAATCAATCAGCAAATCAACAATAATGAATCCGTGAACTAATTGGTATATGAGAATAACTGGGACGGTATCAAAAACCAATGTCCAAGCGTCAATCTATTTTTATCTAAAAACCAAAGGTCGGATTTACCAATTGATTGAACTATGCACAACCTGTGATATTTCAATTAGATAATACTCGAAACAAAACAAACTACAACAATATCTTCGTTACACGCGATATTAAATCATGTTTGGGTAGCGATAACACGCGTTTCCGATGAATTTAACCACTACTAGTAATGAAAATGGCCGGTGTCATTGTAGTACAGTGGTAAGGTCATTGGATTATGATATCAGTGAGCTGATTTCGAAACTCGCCAGCATCAAATTCTTTACCGATCAAAAAAAAAGTGAGAATGAAGAGATATTGTTTGGGTTTTTGGTGAATAACAGAACTAAGCTAATACCTTTCTTGCCAAAAGGGTACTGTTGCAACTCACTTTCTTTTGGTTCTCCTATCGGAGCCAATGACGGTAAGGTGCTCAAAAGGGGGAAGTTACTTTACGTATAGAAGTGGTTACTCCAACACCAATGAATTTTTATAAGGAGTACGAAATCGTGGAAAAATAAATCATTTATCATAAGTTGTGGCGAGTCTAGACGATAGAGAAACTATAAGTAACAATAAGCAAGCGAGTTGCGGTGGGTTTTCAGTGGAGTTATTTTATCATTGGTACTCAGACAAATGTCCAACACCTAACAATAATACCCAACTCTTATGTAATTCTTTTTTCCAATAATATTTTTCTACATAAAAAAGCAAAACAATGTATTTCGAATCGGCTCGAATTATAAACTTTGTTGTAAAATTGTCCAAATACTATGGTTCTTCTATTATTAATTAAAAGCATACTTAGGCTGACATGAAAAAGTATTTAATTAAGAAGTAAATTTAAAATCATTAGGAAAATGTTCGGTCACCCGATATATTTCGGGTCACCACATATTTACATTATTCACTCACTAACCCACACGATCCATCAAAACAATACTTATCCGGCCTGCCTGACACTGCTTGTTAACAATTTTGGAATTGATCATGAATCTTCGATTCGATTCAACATATTAAGCGATTCTTAAAAATGGGAAACAAGTCGCGAACAAATTCACCATTTTAATACCACGGCTACAGGTCATAGAATCATGTCAATCTAATCATGTAAATTCATTTTTCTTAATTCTTTTTCCACATCTAAGAACAACAACAAAGTGTTCCGAGTCGCTCGAATTATAAATTCTGTTGTAAATCGGGGACGGGCTTGTGAGGGGGCTAACCGGTAGGGCTGCACATGGGGCTATGCATGGGCGGTTATCTTATGGAACCGGTCCCTGTACTTGGTGTTGACCGGTACCTCATTTTGAGGACCGGTCCCCTGTACTGTACACAGTGTTGTACCGGTCATTACAAGTCCCGTCTGCAGGGTTTTTACCTGAAAAATACTACAAGCTCCTAAAAAACAACAATTCTAATTTTCCATAAGTTTAACGTTTAACATCACAAAATATGTTCATTATGTTCAACATTTTCAGAAGTTCATAATACTAATTAGATTACTCAAGTACTTAAACTGCATCGCTTTGTTCAGCTAAACCAAAGCACCATTTCCTCACCAACTCATCCATCAAGTCATCAAAGAACCATTTCATCACTGAGCCACTACCTGTAGGCTGTAACAACAACCAACATTCCATTTCCCAAACCTGCAACCACCAACTCCTTATGTACGTACCTTCCTGTCTGCAACAAACACATATACCATTCAGTTCTATACCCACAGTTCATACTCAGTATCCCCACATTCAGCCAACTGACCTTTACGAAATTGAAACAAAGATGTTCACAAACCAAACCCAATACAAACAGTATCTAACTAAAGCAGAGAAAACAAAGAGACCAAACCAGAAAAATGAGCTGCCATTTAGAAACTTCCTTGCGGATTCAAGAAAAGCTAAATTACAAAAAATCGTCCCCAGCTAGATTTCATCCCCTCCAAAGCTTCCCAATTTGGAGGCCAAGGAATATGAAGAAAAGAAAGAAAAAAATGCAAGTTTGCTATGTGCATCTAGATAAGAACCATCTATTCATATTGGAGAGTGATTGATCGAATCGTCCCCCGCCTTGTCGGTTGAGTATTAACATTATTATAAAAGCCTCCTATTGTTTGTAAACCATTGTCACTCCATCTTTCTTGCAATTTCAGTCCCTGCTCTTCACCGATGGCACTCATATGGATGAATTTATATCACTTCTCAATGCTATACAACACCCTAATATCCACAAAGCCTCCTATTGTTAGCACTACTAAAAAACGCATACAAATTGAAGTTCTGTTCAAAGTAAAACAAAATCGCTTGAACAATCAAACCCAATATAATTAATCTTGGAATTATAATTAATAACAACATCAAATATATCAATTTTTAATTCCATCTTTAGTCTAATTTCAGAAAAAGGGAAAAAAAACAAACCCTAAATTCAAAATTCTCAATTTCAAGAACCCTATTTTCAAAAACCCTAATTTCAGAAATCCTATTTAGTCACTGAATCATGTTAAATCATGATTAGTCAACAAAAAACTCAAAATGAATCATTCATGTGTCGAATTTTACGAAAACAGCCAAAGGTTTTGATAACTTACTCGTTTTGACAAAGAAGAAGAGCTCTTTCCAAAACCTAAAGAACCACGGTCAACAATGATCTAACTGTGTACAAGCGTCTCTCAATCAAACTCTCCTCCTCTCTGTCTCTCAATCAAACTCTCCTCCTCTATGTCTCTCCCTAGCTACGAAAAAAATGAAGAGCGAATTTATCTTCACCTAGTCTTTACCTAAGATTGACGGCTTAGATTAAAAATAACCCAAGATCTGGACGGCTAATATTCACCGGTACATATGGTCCGGTTCAAGTCCGGTCCTCCCCAAGAACCGGTGTATGCTGTGCAGGTCTAGGCCGGTTCTCAAATCTCAATACCGGTGTCTGTACCGGCTAGACCGGTTCCGGTCCGGTATTTTCGGTTCCACTCCGGTCTAGGTCCTCTCAACCGGTTCTTGTGCAGCCCTACTAACCGGGGCTTTATCCCACCCCCTCACAGCTGCAAATACTTTTTTACTATAAGTATAACTTGTGATTTTATTATTAGCCCCATGCTAATTGCAGTTTTATTATTATTAGCCCTTTTTTATTTTCGTTTTCTTTTTTCCTGTCAATGAAAAGTAAAAACTCTCGGTTTCCCTTTTCTTCTTTCACTAGAGAGTTTCAAAAATATCCACTCAAGACCCATGATTTGACCTGATTTTGATCAAAATCTACTAGAACTTCATGGTGATTCAATTGATTATACCATCGTTTTGATCTGGTCATAACTAAAGGTATCATGTAAATTCATTTTTCTTAATTTTTTTCCACATCTAAGAACAACAACAAAGTGTTCCGAGTCGCTCGAATTATAAATTCTGTTGTAAATCGTCCAAAAATTATGGTGTGTGTGCTTTCTTTTTGGATAAAAAGAAGATAAATTTTAGCTGTAAGGTAACAACTGGTTGACGGGCATACATCGGGTGACATCACATTTAATCACGAAAGTAAAATAATTTACTGTAAATCTTAGATATCTTTAAGCAAATGTTGGGTCACCCGATATAGCTCGGGTTACCACTTGATTACATTATGCACTCACTGACCCACACAAACCATCTAACACATTGAATACCATATCTATCCAACATTTGCATAGAAAATAGAATAGATAGCATGGACGTATCACAATGAACGCAAATTAAAAAATCTACTGTCGAGGCGTGACCATAACTTCAAGAGGTGTCATCTTATAGCAAGCCATGCCAGCCTTATCTGTCATATCCACTTCTCCATTGGCAGTTGCAGCTTTCATATCAAACCCATGAATCAGACGGGCCACCACAATATGCATCACCTGTAAAGCCGAAAGCATACCAGGACATATCCTCCGACCTATCCCAAATGGTATGAACTCAAAATTTTGACCTTTTGGATCAACATCCATCTTCTCACCACCACTCATAAATCTTTCTGGTTTAAACTCTAGAGGATTCTCCCACACACTCGGATCTCTTTGAATCTTCCAAACATTCACGAATAAGCGTCCCCCGGCTGGTACATGATATCCACCAACTTCACACTCTTCAAACGTCAACCGGTCAATCAATGCCCCGTTTGGATACAATCGCATTGATTCTTTGATAATTGCATTAATGTACACGAGCTTCGGAATATCCGACTCTTCTACGTGCCTATCGTCTCCAACGTGCTTATCTAATTCCTGTTTTGCCGTCTCTAACACTTGCGGGTGGTTCAATAACAGAGAGAGGACCCAAGTTAAGGTTGTCGATGTGGTGTCAGTCCCACCTGATAAGGATTCCTGCACATCCATATGCATGCAACAGGCGAAAGTCAGAAGAAGCAATAAGTATCTAGGTACATACCCAAATTGCAATAGAGTACGTATATATCAATAATAGCCTCACCAACATCGTAGACTTGATGACCAGATCAGGGTCATCTCCAGGAAGTTGTGATTGTTCAACAGCCGATAAGAGAACATCAATGAAGTCTTGTTCATCACCAACCCCACTTTTAGATAATGATGCTGATACTGATTGTGATCTCTTTTGGCGATGCTCTTCTATAAGACACCCTGCAATTGAATTGAGCTCATCTCCAAAGCGTTTCATGTCCCTTACAAGACCTCTTGATCTGTCTACCCACTCTAGACTTGGAAATATGTCTGAAACTGCAAAGCTTGACATAAGATGAAGTGCTTCTTCCAATGTTTTCTTGTATCTCTCCCCATTCGATGATGCCGTATCACCTAATACAAATCTCAAAGTTAATGGAAAAAAATCACTTAGATTGATATGGATCGAGGAAGTATCATATTACCTGATAGTGTAGACGACGACCTTGCTCCACTCTGGTAGCCGAAGACAATTCTTGCGAACACGTTGAACGTCAACTCAGCAAACCAATTGTCCATCCTAATTGGGGTACCGTTGACGTTGCATAACTCGTTAAGTCTATCGAATGAAGCATCTATTTCCTTGATTTTCAAATGTTTCCACGATTCTAAACGTTGTTTAGAGAGTAATTGTTGCGCCGATATCTTTCGTAGTTCCCTCCAATATGTTCCGTACGGTGAAAACGCGCTAGAAGCTGTCTCATTAAGCATGTATTTCACACCTAATGTGATTGGACGATTTGAGAATAGCTTATCATTTTGAGTACCACAACACTGTTTTACCATCTCCCAGTTGCTCACCACCAGGACTTGTTGGTTGCCTAATCGGACATTGAATGCAGGTCCGTACTTATCAGCCATGGTTCCTAGTATTTTATACAGTGCTTCCTTATCGTTCATGAATAATCTGAGATGACCTATCAATGGCCATGATCCTGATGCATTTGGTGCTTTATTCTTCTTGTTCGTAACCAAGAAGAAGACGTTGTATAGAAGAACAGTAGAAACTATAACAAGAACAATACTAGCAGTAATTGGCTCAGGTAACGATAATAACTTCAGCGACAACTCCATTGATGAGATAGACTACAATACAGAGGTTCTGAGTGAATGAGGAATTTTTTTTTTTTTTTGCACAAGTAGTTTCAGAAACCTTGATAGTGAAAACTATTGGTGCACGGCTATTAATAAACCAGTGGTACCTGAACAACCTAACTACTAAATTTGGTAATTGTCGATTATTAAAAGAAATGGATTGGATTTTGAGGTATTATTGGAATACCCACGTCATTTACCTGGCCTACCACTTACTACTCATCGTGGATAATGACCGTCTGTCAAATTAAGGTGTCTTTCTAGGTTGCAAGGGAAGTGAACATTCGTTTTTTTCTTTCTTTTAATGGAAGACTCATCTTCTATATTCTTTGGAAATGTTGCTTTCAAATCCGGGTCTGGAGGCAAAATTTAGACAATCGTACAATGTAATGATAAGTTTGGGTCATGACTGGTTTTTCATCGACACTTTTAGTAAAGTATGGCCTATCGGGGAAGACATTCATTGACATGGTTATTCTATCCTAATCAAACATTTTCGACACTAATTTTCAAGCTAATTCTATAAACGGAAAATGGGTCATTTGTCCAAATACTTTTAAAACATGGTTATAATGGACGAGTAAAAATTAGTATGGGTGAAATGGACACCAAAAAAATAGCATGGATGAAACTGGTATTCATTCTGGCTTAAACTTAGAAAATAACAAGGATAAAACTGGATGCATCCTGTGTAAATTAATAATAAGAAAAAGTATTTGAAAATGGGTAGGATGAAACAATCCTGGCTATTTTTTACATTTTTGTTCATTTAAACAGTATCAAAATCTATATGTCTTTTTCCACCAGGAATTGTTAATTTTGGTCTTTTTAACCAATTTTGTGTTCGATAAAAACTCAAACAACAAAATTTTACACTATTTTTTTGTTTGTATGTTCTTCTTATAAAGTTTTACGTTTATACTAAAAATTAGTGTATTTTGTTGTCAGATTATGCTGATTTTTTTTTTTTTTGTAAGAATATAAGTACTGTATGACCAAAAAAATAACTCAAAAAATAGAAAAAAAAAAAGAGAAAATGGGTCATTTGTCCAAAAAATTTTAAAACACGGTTCAAATGGACGAGTAAAAAAAATTACGGGTGAAATAGCGAAAAAAATAGCGAGGATGAAGCTGATTCATCCCGGGCTTATACTTAAAAAATAGCAAGGATGAAACTCGGATGCATCTTGTGTAAAATAAAAATAAGAAAAAAATATTTGAAAATGGACTGGAAGTTCATTTAAACAAAAGATCTTTTTTTAATTTTTGGCTATTTAAAGATGATCCAACCAAGTGTCTTTTCACCTAATTGTTGATTTTGGTCTTTTGACCAATTTTGTGAAAAAAAATGACTTCGAAAATTGTGAAATGGCATGAGAATAGTCATGTCCACCAAAACAATAGTTACACTAATTGTTTGAATAATAGTGACCATGATAAATATTGTGGTGCTCAAGGCCAGATGTAACTTGCTGGAATCTAGCTATCAGATAGATCAAGCGATACATAAGATCAACTAGGATGGAGTTAATTGTCCAACATTTTTTTTTTTTTCTTTTTTTAGCTAGGTTGTAAGTTTGGCGTCCTCGTGAGATAAGGACGTCACATAAAGTCCTCGGTTACAATTTCAGTTAAGAAAGGCGGACATGTATTGTCCCATTCATATGACGAAACATTTGGGTCCTAGTTGTATACTTGTATTTGCTTGTCGACCGCGTATTTTGCTAGTCCATATTTTGCTTCTTATAATTTCGTGTTATTCTTATTTGTTCTGCAGCGCTGAGTTATGAAAGATAAGCAGACTCAAATACATTGGTGCAATTTCTTCCTGCTCTTATGCGGTTTAGTTAATTTTTATAAATAAGTCCGTTGTCTATTTATTTAACAGATTCTTCCTAGACCATAAAAAAAAAAAAAAAAAAAAAAAAAACGAAATAAAAAATAACCGAGGCACATTCTCTCATAATTACTGGGACCCTTGCTATCATGGGCGGGGCCCACCGAGACCTATCACTGAGTCGGACGGTTTTTCCCATGTCCTTTTCTCGGTCGGTAGAGAATCATCTTTTATTTAATTTGCTATCCCTTCTATAAAAATCAGAATATATATTAGAAAATAAAATAATATCATACTTTTCTTTTCTTTTGACGAAGTCTCTGAATAAAATAGTGTTAAATCTAAATTATCACAACGTTATTTAATTTTGTAGATCAATATATAACGACAAAATCGCGTTGAATTTGTTGTAATATATGTCTCGATATTTTCAAATTTTTATGGTGCACGAGAAGCTCGTGATCGTTTAAGCCCATGACTGTTTGTCACCGTCCACTGTGATGGAAGAGACACAGTAAAGATATGTTATTATAGTTAAGAAAATTGTTAACGATAGGGTTGTGAGAAGTGGTTCAACCACTACCACTCATAGTGTTTTTTGTGCATCCCAAAATCCATTTGAATGAGACTTTTGTTCATTTATGCGTTTCTTCCGTCCTTTCCCTATGTCCATTTAAAGCTTAGTTTGGTATTGTTTTGAGTTTTAGAAAAGTGTTTTTCCGTTGTGTTGTATTGTATTGTACGTTGTTGTCTTTGTCTTTGTGAAAATAAACGTCATGATGTTTGTAAACTATAATTTGAAAAGCGTGTGAAATTACCAAATTATAAATAATCTTTGTTTGGTAAATTGGTATTTTAAAGTGTTAATAGGTGATGTAACTAATGACTGAAAATAGACATGTTTTAAAAATACTATAATTATAAAAAATTATATTTTAAATTCTAATATATTTAATAAAATATAAGTAATATTTATTCTTCTATTTTATAATTATTTTTATTATTTAATAAAGAATTTTATAATTATGGTTTGTCTACAGCTAATCCCTCTAAGCCACGGGATGCCCGTGACACTGTCCGCTCGATTAGCTTACTTGAGCATTAGTCTTTTTTTTTTTTTTTTATTGGTAGGAATTAAGGTTATAAAATTAAGGTACTGTACCTGCCACGCATGACGTTTCTGTCATCTAACATTAAATTAGTGTTCCAACTGACATAATCACAAGATGAAAATGTGATTTCTCAGCTGACATATATTCGAGTTGTTGGGCATTATCTTAGGTTATAAAAATAAGGTTTTTTTTATTTTATTTTATTTGATTGAAAAAAGCATATAAAAAAAAGGCTATTATTGAGGCGTCACACTTTATTAGAGGGCTTCACTTGGATATTTGGTGACCAAAAATTTGGTTAAGGGATACCTTTGATCAATAGCAATTTGTCCAAATTACCCTTCAATTAAAATTAAAACAAAAACAGAATAAATACCTAATCTAATCTTCACACTTTCAACCTCTTTTGACTCCTGCTCTTCTTCTTCTTCTCTTTCTCTTCTTCTTCTTCACAGTAAATTTTCACATCAATTCATTTCATAGTTTTCGATTAATCGGCGATCCGAAAAATTGAACCTCGTAGGATTGAAATCTGTATGTTTTATGAGGAAGAAACAAATTGATTGCAGTGATGGTAATCAAAATCTCAATCAAAACCAACAAATTAGGGTTTGTTTTGGTTTTGAAGGTGTTACGCCTAGGTTTCGCCAAGCGTAAGTCTAGTGTTCTAAGAACTTACGCCTAGGTTTAGAGGAATTCAAACCGTAAATTGATTTTGCATGTAGGTTTACGTCCGATTAACGAGACAATTTTTCCAATCGTATCTACTTACGCTTGGTTTTTCAAGACAAAACCCGCGTAAAAGTTTCGGATGTTTTGAAGAAATTTCAATTTAGGTTTACGCCTAGGTTCCTAAGACTCAAAGTTTCCAGTGGCGTATTTCTTGTACGCCTAGGTTGGGTTACTGGATTTTCCAGACGTATAGTTTTACGCCTAGGTTGGATGATTAAACTTTCCAAGCGTATTGTTTTACGTCTGGGTTCGATTCTATTTTTCCTATTTTTAACCAGTTACGGTTTGGAGTTCATCCAAACCTAACCGTAAATAGGGATTACGGTTGGTTTAGAGACTTAAACCCAACCGTAACGATAGTGATAAGTTGAAAAATCAAAATTTTTTACGTATTTTTGCTAATTTTGAGCGAAATTGAGCTCATGGGAGATAGTGTAGAGGCATACATGTTGATTTTCAACCATTGGTTCTTCACTTTGTCGATTTATTTCTTCAATTAGTTGAGATTCATCATCACTTTGTGTTAAACCCTCTCTACCATCTACCAAATCATCCATCTACCCTAAAACTTGTTTTCTCTATCGTACAAAGATTCACCCACCTCGAACCGGTCACTTGTTTCATTCATCTTGGTTGAGTGATCAAAATCTAGGGTTTCAAAGAAATCTTCAAATTTTTTTTCTTCTCTCTAGTTTTTCTTCCCACAAAAACTTTGTCCCAGAATTCACCAAGTATAATTTGATTATTATATAATTAAATTAAATTAATATTAACTAAATAAGGGTTGTTTGGTCACTACAAAATTATTTGAGATAAGGGGTTTTTGAAATTACTTATGGGTGACCCATTTTTGTCCTATTAGGTGACGCCCTCTAATGGAATGTGTCGCCCCAATAATAGCCTTCATAAAAAAATAAAAAAATAAAAAAACTATTCGTGAGCGAAAGGTGACAAAGAGAAGAGTTACTTAGATACGTGATTCACAACATCCTAATTACGTATCGAAGTTGATAAACTGAAGTCTTTAAAAGTATCATTGTTTATTGTCCAATAAACATCAAACATTGATTGAACCTCAATAATCAACTGCTTAGTGTTTCTGGCCATATTTTTGTAGAGTAAGATACATTACTTTTATTTTTCTTTGGTAACACCCTACTTTACTTTAAAGTTTAAAGTACAACCTCCATATAATGCAAGTTTGTGTTAGCTCTTCAACTACACTAGAAAACTCTTTAGAAGAGCTTCACCAGGAAGGATAGGTTTAGAGAAATCTGGCGGAAGGAGATGAAAATATTCTCTATTTTTACAATGTTGTCATCGGTTGGATGAAGAACAACTCTGGACATATCGTTACTGATAGAAGTAGTATTAGTGCCTCCTTTATTGATTAATTCAAGAATTTCTACTCTGTTAGTCCCAAATTTTTTCAAGAAAAAGTTTTACCCGACATTCCCCCTAACTTCTCTTTGGATGATTACAATCCCCTAAATATTCCTTTATCTCCTCAAGAAATTAAACATGTTGCTTTCAAATATTGGGGGAGGGGGAAGGAGGGGGAAATCCCAGGAACAGACGAATTCCCAGGCCTTTTTATCAAAAATTCTGGGATATTGTAGGTGATCTGTCTTTGAGATGGTGTAAACCTGTTTTAGAATTGGTCATGTGGCTAACTTAATTTCTTAACCGTACCAACATTGCTTTTATCCATATGACCCCCATGGATGAGGTTGTTTTTCAATATAGACCCATTGGGTTGTAACTTTGCTTATAAAATCCTCTCCAAAAACCTTGCTAATAGACTGCCCTAATGGATGGGTTGATTTCTCAAAAGCAAAGTGTTTTTGTGTCTACAAAAGTGTTGTTGATAACATCCTCCTTGCTAATGAAGTGGTTTTTACAAAGTGAACACATTATCATGGGAAGGAAGGTCTAGTAGCCATCAAATTTGATACGTCTAAAGCTTATGATAAGCTTGGACGGAATTTCCTTGAAAAGTTCTTAGGAAGATGGATCTATGTTAACATTGGGTATCTTTGATCATCTAATGTCTAGCTATTGTCTCTTATTCTGTCATACTTAATGGAGTTCCCACATGCATGATTAAACCTGAAGGGGGCCTTAGACAGGGGGTGACCCTATGTCCTCTATATTTGATTCTTTATTCTAAAGCTTTGTCTGCTTACAATATTGAGAAACTCACTAGGATTGAATTAGTTCATGGTATTAAGATTTGCAGGACTTGTTCTATAAAGCTACTGTTCGGTATTTTAATACTATTAAAGATGATCTTCATAAGTACTACTATACTTCTGAACAAAAAATTAATTTTGATAAGTTTGGGATTCTATTTAGTAAGAATCTTCCTCCTCAACTAATCTAACAACTTTCTCCTATCCTTAATATTAGCTCTCTTGACCTAAGGTGAGAAACATTTTGGCACTCATATTGGTTTTCAAAAGTCTAAAATTTTGACTCATATGAGTATTTTGCAGTCTGTTGGTGCTTGAATTACTTCTGGCTCCACAAACTTCTGTCCCAGGCTGGCAGAACCTCTCTAGTCAAACATGTAGAACAAGCCATACCCATTTATATATCAAATGAATTAATGCTTTTCTTATCCCCAAGGAATTTTGTAGGCAAATGGTCTGTCATCTCTGTAAATTTTAGTGGGGGTAAATTCGTGACCTTAAGGATAGAAAACTTCACTTACTTGGATGGACACCCTTTGCTCCTCTAAAAGTGAAGGTGGTTTAAGTTTTAGGTAGGCTGGATTAAATAATGTTTCTATGTTAGTTAGAAATGCTTGGAAACTTATTGAAAGTCCTAACTCTCTTTTAGGCACCATTCTTAGATCCAGGATACTTCACATATAGTGATTTTCTTAATGCTAAATTCCCTTCTTCTTGCTATTGGTCTTGAAGATGGCTCCATACCATTAAAGAACTAAGAAAACCTTTCATACATTGGATTATGGGCGACCAGTTTATTGACCCTTGGTTTGATGATTGGATTCCTACTTTAGGCTCGGATAAGCCCGATCCCCTCGTTCCTCCATCCCATAACTTGAAAGTGTCTTATTTCATTGATCCTAATACTAGACCACCGGAATCTTGTCGGGTTGAACACCCATTTTGACAATGCTTCCGTAGAGAAGATTGTTACTGTTCCCTTAAGCCATCAATTCACTCTGACAGAGGGCTTGGGAGCTTAAAAAGAATAGTAGATTTAATTCTAAATCCACATACTTGGGTTTCATAGGTTTTATATCTTCCCCAAACAACACTCCAACAGAAATGCATTTGGAAAATTAGAGTCCCACATCGTATTTAAATCTTTCATTTGGAAATCATCCAAGAATGCCTTACCTACTAGAAATGTTCTTCATACTAGAATGGCCTATTGATACCAGATGTTTGTCTTGCAATGAATCTGCTACGCATGCTTTGATTTTATTCCCTTTTAGTGCGCTTAGGGCTAATGGTGTATGCTACATTAATTATAAGAGATTCTGATGTGAACCATCTTTTATGATACTATCTCTTTTGAAGTATATTCTCCAAAAGAAGCGGAAACCAGGGCCATTTGGGTATTTTTAAACAAAGCGGAAGAACCGCAACTCACTCACATAATTGTTCAAAGCAAAGCGAATGCTCTAATTGACCAATTCTTCATTGGAAATTTGAAGGAAATCGACGGATGCCCTCTTTAAGGATATTTCTCTTTTTTAGTTCTAGTTTAGTAGCTTGTATTTTTCTTTTCTACCAAGAACATGTAACGATGTGGCTCGCTTTTTGGCTGCTTGAGCCAAAGATTATTCAAATTCTTGTTTTTGGTCTAGACCTCAAATATGGCTTATGCCAACTGTCGATGCATGCATGCCTCTAGCCTGTTCTAGGCCGTTGCTTAAAAAATACTACACTATAAACTCCAATAAATTCTTTTAAATAATAATTTTAGACAGTTCCTAGTCGACCACAATGTGTCAATATTCTCCACCCTACCTGTCCTAATAGTTCTCACTCCAGGAGGACAATTATTCACTCTGATTAACAAAACTAATAAAAGTGGTTGACGAGTATACTAAATATAATAAATACTTTTGGTATTCCCTTTGGTTAATAATTGTTGAAAAATAATTAATTAGCAAACTAACCGAATAATTTGCTATTTAAAAGGTTAAATTCACTGAATTTCTTTTTACTTTATTTGTATTGAAGATAATAAAATTTGATTAATAAGGATCGAACTAATCCCTCTGATGCAATGAATATATTTTTTTGGCAAAAGTGTTCATAACTCATTTAAATCATCTTCTTGTCTCTACCTTCTCAAAACATTGAAGAAAACCTTATTATTTTATTTCTCCTTTGCTCAGATCTAGAGCAAAGATTTTTTGTTTTTAGTTTTAGTTTACGTTTTCAATATTTTTCTTCGTTATTAGGGAGATTCTTTTCTTCGCTAGTTGAGCGATTTTATCTACAATTTTATAGTGTTTCTTTCTATCGATTTATTCGTGATTCGGGTTTTTAGATACGAGTACATCGGGCGATTTGACTGGAGGCAAGATCAAGTTCTTCTTCAACATAATAATAAATCTAGAGTTTCGGATTTTTCGCTAAACATGAGTTTTTGGACAAATCACTCCTCTATAATAGGAGTATCTCTTTTCCAAGAAGAAAATCAATCAAAATGGTCGAACCGTGATTTTGAGTATCATTCCTTCTCCAATCTCTCCGTACAAGATTTGGATGCGCTCTTTCTCTTCGCGGTTTATTTACGTTTTGCATCTCGTATTCTATTTATTTCATTTTTATGATGCACTCATTTCGTTGAAAACTATCGCTACAACAAAAGTGCTATAGATCACACACTAAAGTTCACAATTTATGAACACTTGTGGTCTTTTTAGGGCTAAAACTTAAAGACCATTGATATTATAATGTTTGTGATCTTATGAACACTATTGTTTTTATGCTTAACTCAGCGGCCGCCAAGCTTCTCTCCTTCTATGTCCGTCACTAACAGAGAAGAACAACTCCAAACCGGCCTCCCAAAACTCTAAAATGAAAACCTATTCTCTTTCTTACGGCTCTGCAGCCGCAGCTCCCTTTTTTTTCCAATCGTTATTCTCCTCCTCCAATATAAGTCGCTCCTGCGAGAAAGCAAGAGACCTAGCAATATCTTCCAAGGCCCAATCCGTACGGGTCCATCAACTTCCAAAGTCCGGCCACATCACCAGTAACTTGCCTATTCTGTCCGTCCAAACTTGGTCACAAACTCGCTCAACAACTTTGATTTCTGACCTTCTCAAATCCAACCAAAGCACTAGCTCCATACAGAAACAAAACCCCCTTTTTACTGTTGTAGAATCATTACCGCAATACCTAGTCTCCGTAACAGAAGTTCACCATCGTAGGCTATTCAAACATTGAGACAACCAACACCATTAATCAACGCCAGAATCGGGTAGAATCCATCACAGCTTCTTACTCGATTTCACAAAACAGCTTCAGTTCACATCCAAAACCCAGTTTTGATTCAGTAGCAAACTTCAAGTTTCGGTCCCGAGAAACACCATTTCAGGCCAAAGAAAATTACAGTTCCACTGCTCACAAGCCATCAACACATCCGCAACAGCAGTAGTATCTAGTATCCCTTCTCAATCATATTCTGGCATCAACACCATCTCATACCAACTCTCTTCCGTTCACCTCATAACGTAAACAACATCCAACCAACAGCCACAACCCATTACAGTCGCTTCCTCTAGCTAACAAACTCGTCAGTCGAGTCTTCCCAACTCCATTATCACAGCTTCTCCACCAATTCCATTCAACTCGGTCAGTACCATTAACGTCCAACTCTCCATACAACCATCGTTACCAACTGCCATTAACATTCCCTTCAACTGACTGTTCCAAGTCACCAGCACTAACGGATTTCAAAGCCAAAACAAACCATTCCCCATTCAAACAATTGTGTTAACGGTAGCAAGACACGGCCACCATCACCGGCAGATTCAACTCATCCTCATGCACCTGAGAACCCAAATTCTGGAACAGATTACTCTCAGCCAATAACATCCATTTCTACTTCACTGTCAGATACATAGATTTCTTCCATCTTCTTGCAAAGTCTAGCAGCACACCATTTCCATTTCCTGACTCCATAAGCACAGCTCCATCGTCGTCACTACTATAAACAATCAATAAAATTCCAGCCCTTGAACTCTTGAAGTCTCGATCTTGTTGACAGCAGCATCTTGAATAAGAAATGAAAATTCCTTTTTGTTTGGCAAAGAACAGAAGGTGGTGTTTAGGCCACAAAAGAAATGTGGTGGAGAAGGATGACACGTCGCCTTCTTTATTTTCATTAGCACATGACCACTAGCAGTTGACGTGCTTTGTACTGCCTTCATCTCCATCCATGAGATGGCTTTTGTTGGTCCGGTTACTATAGCAAACCATTAACTCTCTTGAACATTGGTTCCATTTTGTTGCAAACACGAATCCAGCTTCACTTACATTTCATTTAGCCGTTTATTATTCGGATGATCCAATTCACTTGTACTTTCTACGAAAGCACTAAAATAATGTTGTTAGCAAAATATCGAGTCCTAGCTAATATAAATATGGGTATAAAATGTAGAACTTAAGTGCTTATCAAGGTGCGGCTAGCATGGTTGGCATGCTTTGACGCGGTCGGTGTGGCTGGCATGATTTGCCATTAGCACACGTGGGAATTAGGGTTTGGCTTGTAGTAACCTTAATTTGAAAAAGATACCCCAGTAATTATTTAGGGACACATTAAAGGTTTCAGTAAATGTGCCTAGTAAATGCTTGTTACTTTAAATGTTGTGACATCACTGTCTGCTAGGGTTTAGTGTTTTATGATTTTAACCCTAAGCTAAAAACCACCATCAACAACATGATAGACACATATACATGTATTGTAATATTCGTATGTATGATGGAATCACGCACATATGTTATTATATCTTACTCTATAAGTTACCCTGAAACTGACACAAATTATTAGAAAGAAAAGCATCGTTCTTTGATCAACAGCCGGAAGAATGAGGGAGAAGCATAAAAAAAGGGGTGGAATCTATTAAAAGGTCGAAAATATTCCAAGTATGTGAACAAAGAAGAAATATCATAGAAAGTGAAAAACTAATTCTTCCAACATTGTCTCTATCAACTCCGAGTCATGATCCTCTTCATTATCTTCATCAACTTCGAGTCACTATCTTCTTCACCCGAATCCTCATATTCGAAGTCACCGGCGGAGATTTCGGAAGTTTCTTCATTGTCCGAAGGAGCCTTCAATTCATAATGCGATGGAAAGGGAATGTCATGTTCAGCATGAGAGATCACCCACTTCTCGTTTATAACCTCATCACGTATGCAAATGGCATCCTTGGTCAAATTGGAAACGGTGACTTTAAGCTTTTTGTTGAGACGGTGGCACTTGGTATCACGAGCTTCATAATTTGCTTCCCACCTTTGAATTTCAAAGATGGGACTTCGCTTACGGAAATTTCAATATCTCGCAGATACTTTTTCTCCTTTTCAAGAAACTCCTTTCAAAGCTCGGCGAGAAGACAAGAAAAAGAGTCAAAATCGCACAAATATAATTTAAAAGATAGAGCGGAGACAGAGTCATAAAACAAGGATAATGGAAAACCTTCTTTTTCGTAAATGATGGTTCTAACCAAGAACGCATGGTCAAATTCTAAAATAACACTTGTACCCAACTCCAACCTAGCATTATCAAGTACTTTAGCAGCCTATGCGAACTCAAAGATCACTCTCAAATTAGAAGACGAGAGCGAAGTTTATTCTCGCAAGCGAGAAGAGTCTTCTTCTCACTAATGGCACGATCCCTTTCTACCTGAATCTCGAGTTTAGTGTCGTTGAGTTTTTTCAAAGCCTTCGCACCATTCTCAATCACTTGATCTTTCTCAGTTATAAGAGCACACTTTTTGGCTTCTAAAGTCCTAATTCTCTCTTTATCCTCACGGGAGCGACGTTGAAAGGTCTTATTAGAAAGTCCTAATATGTGATGGGAGATTGAAGACGATCAAAAAATAATATCAAAAAGGTGATCAAAAGGGCGAAGTAATGTGTGATGGGAGATTGAAGAAGAAGATTCAAGAATCAAAGTCAAAATAGAAGAATAGCAATAACACCGGTAAGAAAAGAAAGTTGCAGAGGTTGAAGGAGAAAGAAGAAAGTTAAAAGATGGAGATGAAAGTGAGAAGGGATATATAAAGGGTCCCGAGAAATTCGCTTTTATGAAAGCATTAATGGGTGAGAAAAATAGGAGGTGATGGTTGCAGGTATCAGCCATAAAGTGTTCAAAGCTAAGACGATTACAGCAACATATGGAAAAATTGGGGTCGAGATCTTGGAATATTGTCAGTTAAAAGAATACGGAAAGTTGATAGGGTGCGACAGGCATCATGTAAAGGATCGAAGGTGATCAATAAAAATTTCTCTCATCGCTCTTTCTTCAACAAAGATCGCTAAGAGAAGAGGCAAAATGTAGGGGTTAAATATCACATAGCCGATAAATCATGCGAAGCAACTGAATTGAAAAGGGACGAATGATATTCTCACATGGCATATCCTAAATGACGGAATCAGTGACGTCACAAAGTCACGGGTAAAGTGTGGAATCTATACGAAGTTGAGGAGCACGCGCGAGAAGACCAAATACATGGGTGCGAAGACATAGCATGAGAGATCCGAAAATAGGGGCTTTATTAGCTATCCTCCACTTTGTAAAATCCCTATATATAGGACCAGCCACCCTTGTGTTGAAGGAGAGGTCTTTTGAGAGTTAAGATAGAACTTTAGGAGAGAAAAGTTTTCCCAAGTTAGGGTTTTATCTCTTTGTATTGATTTCTAAACTTAATAAAATCTTTTTAAGTGTTCTTCAAAATGGTTTCATATTTACTATATAGATTGTTTAAGGGGTGTGGTAGTAGGATTTTCCACTACTACAACCTACATCGATTTTTCTTTTTGTGTATTACGATGATTTTCTGTTCAAAGTTCAAACTGTACGCTGTCTCGGTGCAACTCACAACATTAGCTTATCCTTCAATCCATCGAACTTTTATTTTGGACTGAAGCACGTAGTTTTCCTTTTAGTATGCATGTAGATCATAACAATTCGTCTGCATTAAATTGTGCTCATGATTTAGCAACATCGGAAAGAACAAAAATATTATAAACTTTGTGATTTTGTCCATGTGTATTTTTTGATGGTTAAAAATTTTGGTTTAGTTTTTTGATAGATAAAGAAAGGTGCTAACAAGTTTGAAACTCAGGTCATCTCTGGTAATAACTTTCATACGGTACTATAGTGACATCTAAATTTATCAATGAGTCTCTATCAAGTGTTTTTGACAGTGAGAAGATTCGAGCTCTCTAACTTGCTAAGACTAGATGATAGTTACTGGAATGTTGGTGTGAAAGTCTATCTTATCTTATCTCATCTTATCTGTAATATAACCGAAAATGGTTTTTCTCCCGTTTCCACCGTCGCACAGGAAAAGCCTAAAATGCCCCTCCGTGTTTTTGACCCTACTCCTTGCTTTTTCGTTAAAATCTTTCAACCTAGGGGTAAATACATTTTCTTTATGTTTCCTTCTAACAACAAAACAGAGCTGAATTAAATCTCTAATCTCAATTCTTCTCAATCGAAAAAGCTTCCATCTTTTATTCCACCACAGAGACACCATGACCAACAACACCAGTGAGAAAGCAGTACCACGCCACGCGCAACACCTCCACCCTCACCAGCAAAGCAATCATAATAATCGAACATTAACCAAAAAAACATACTCTCTTAGTCTCTTTCTCCACCTCCACCTCTGGTACTCAGCCTACTCTCTTCCATCACCACCACCTTCTACACACCACTAATCCAAAATTACCGTTAAAACTATTTTCAGTCCCAAGTCCTTGTCGCACCGCCACCAACTCCTTCACCACCACTCCCAACACTTTCTTTTCCAAATTCATATACCTTAATTGAATTAAAGGAATTAATGATGAATTTCTGTCAAATACTTCAATCATAAGTCCACAATTTCTAATAAATTTCATCCATTTGAGTGAATTTGATTAATAACAAATACCAAAATTCTTGAACCACCTAATAATCTACAAAGAACAAATTTGAGACGAAGAGAGAGAAAAGGTGGAGCCGTGGAGGAGAAAGTGTTTTTATCTATAGAAAAAAATTGGCCAACTTACTTCACTATTCTTATTTTGTTACCAAAAGTTTACACCTCGTGTTCTCACAAGAAGATCTTATGCGACACGTGGGACTAAATAAATAGCTGGCACAATGTGTCTTATAGGGAGTAGACCAAGTTTTAGACATATACTCCGTATTAGACAACCCCAGTAACTGACTCTAATCCCTTTACTCCATTGGTTCTATCATTATCTCTAACAATATCTGTTACTCTGTTAGTATGCATTTTATACATTCAAGGATGAAGAAAAACCAACAAAGAGAGTAAAATTTGGCTTATAGAATAGCAAACGTGCACCTCCACCAGCACAATCACCACCGCTACCCCAAATATCCTGTCGAAATTACAAAGAAAGATTTACATCATTATCGTGCCACTATGGAACGGGTTATCCATGAATAACATTTACAAAAAAAAAAAAAAAAAAAAAAAAAAAAAAAAAAAAAAAAAAAAAAAAAAACCGGTGACCTCGACACACCAATAAAGGTATTAGATAGCCAGCACTGCTTCCGCCCCGACAGGAACTTACCTTATTGCCCTTCTGTGTGTTTTCTTTTACGCCTACTGTTTTGTAAATTTCACTCAGTTGAAGGGTACATGCGTAAACCGTGTTCTGTATCAGTGTTTTCTCCTCTCAAAATCATACTCGGAGACACAACCCAAAATGCTTCTCTCCCGCTATCAAAATCACACCGTACCTTTCCCGGATCAAAGTAAGCAAAAGGATCGATTTCAACCCAAATTTTGTTACGAAAGTAGAAATTGTTTCTGGCCAATTTTTTGTGATTAAAGCCGATTCGAGCCTAGAGAACGGTGTGGTGAAGATCGTAGTGAAACATATGTTCGAAATTGGTAAGAAATTCATTTTGATTCATTGACAACTACAGTACCCAACTTTATTTCGATTAATTATGTACTAATATGCTGATTTTTGATACTAATTTTAGGCTACAAACTTACAGTTACTACTCGATTTCATTATAATAGCTGAAATTTGGATTTCGTTACCAGTTGTTCGACAAAATTCCTAGGAGAATTTTGAAATGACCAAGTCCTTAGGTCTTTTGGTTTCATGTTAACTTACGATTAACCGCTTTATTTCCTACTTGAAATGTGAGTTTGGGACGTTATGATCTGTGAGTTATGTACAATGAGAAAATGATACTCTCAGTACACAAACCTCAAGTTCGGTTTAAAACTTCAAGTATCTCGCAATGAGATTCTCGGATACAAATGGTTTACCCGCAATGTTCCACTACCACCATGGCACCACCGCACCGCTTCGCTGTCATCGGAGACTCTACCAATTTCCCACGGATGAGATGTATATCATGTATTCCAGCCGATAGTCGAAACTTCATCCCTGCATGTGAAATGTGATTAAATTCCAAGAAAGTGAAACATGTTTTGTTATGTTAAAACAGTAGTAGGCCAATAGAAATTTAGTTGAATGTGATTCCGTTGGGGATTTACCAACAGTTGGTGGTATTGATCTAGGTGTATCCTTGGTGTCGGAAAAACTATCGGAGCAAATGTTGTTCACGAAACATGTTTTCACTTTTATAAGCTAATTTTAGAATTTGATATGGATATGCCGACCTTATAATACTATTTCGGTATTTTGGCATCACTCTCATTTACCATGTTTTATGTAAATGGGTCGTTGGATAAAACATTAGTAACTTTTTTTGACATCCTGTCATTTACCTATGTTTAATAAGATAATTTTTTTATATTTACTGTGGCGGGATGAAGTTATGTACTTAAAGAAGCGAAGCGAAGGCCGAGCTTGGAACTTTCGGAGTTGGAGGTAAGGATTGTGTTGGTCATCTTTGATTTCCTATCTTTATTCCCCGTCAAAGATGGAGGTACTATATGTAGGGTAGAAGTGGATTTTGCACTCAAAGAAAACAAATTGGTATTATTCTCAGAACTCGTAAATAGTTGTAGCCTTATCACGTTGGCTAGAAAACATGAATATGTGACAAACGAAGACTCAAAGAAAAGATTGTTGAGGTGTGTACCATGATACAAGTCATGTTAAGTGCCTCGATGTTGAGTGCTACAATGCACATATATATAAATAATTAAAGACCAAGTTCCTAAGTGGGAACTGGGAAGTAGATGTTGCTATCAAACTTCAAGTTTAAGTTTCTCCTTTGCTGAAAGATGTGGATGAAATGTCCACTGAGCAAGTTTATATTAGAATTTTAAGGTGGACGGGGTTCGTTTTTCTCGGTCTTCTTTGGCAGTATCTTCATATCTGTGCATTGATTGCCAATTTACAGACTTAAGTGTACTTTTCTGCTCTATTTCAGTGCATCCATGATTTCAAAAAATACGTATTCAATATATCGACTGAGATATAAATCATTTTTTCCTAATTGCTTTGTCAATCAATTTTTTGGCACCGAACGAAGTCGCTGCTATTATTAACCTCCCATGCCCCCCGATGGATAGAACGCCAAAATCAATATTAGATCCATGGAACCAAATGTTGTGCCGTTATCCAAGTAATGCAGCAATCCGGTCGGACAGAATCTCTGAAATTAGGTCACTCAAATTTTGTTAAGTCGATATCTACAATAGCAGAGAACAACCAGATTGATAATTTGAAGCTTGGAGAAGCCCATGATTTACGAAGCAATATCAAAGTCAAGATTTATTGCGCATACAAAGTGAAACAAGTAAGCTTTACCCTTAAGGATGCTTTTATTGCTCTTTTCACATTACTTTTAAGAGAGAAAAATGTTATATATAATGAAGTCTTCCTGACGTATATTAGCGTACAAATACGATTTGTTTTGGAATGAAAATGGCAAACGCATCGCGCGTGCGTGTTATACTAG